>JAQIYA010000140.1:0-28043 GCA_034699355.1 Microtritia minima | reverse complement strand
AGTACTAACCGGGCTCGACGCTGCTTAACTTCGGTGATCGGACGAGAACCGGTGTTTTCAGCGTGATATGGCCGTAGACGTGAGAGTGTGCTTCTAGTAGTGCTTATATAGTGTACATAATAAGAAGTAAACTACTTTTTGAAGTGAATTAGTTATTATTTTTCAAATCAACATTTTCCACACACTCATTATTATGTTCACAGTCGCAAACACTTTCAAAAGATAACGTATTTTATAATTTAATGCATTAATTTCATTTAAATTCAGAAATTATTTTGAGAAATCTTTGAGAAATTTGAGAAAAATGTATGAATAAATTTGTATTTTAATTTTTAAAATAAAATATATGAGCAATAATGTCATAACTCTATGACTTGTAATATATAACTTAATTATCACATGTTATGCTAAACCGTAGTCTACTTAAAATTTGGTTACATATAGAGCGACATCTCGTGATTATAGTTTGAAAAGAAAATGCAATCGACGAGTGTTTGGCAAAGCGTTGACATTGAACTGAATAGGAGAGGCGAATGCATGCCTGTATTGACAGTGAAGACAGTGAACGCCTCTCTCGACGCCTTCACTCGTCATATAACAGCAGTAATGCGTTGACGTCTTTGTTTACAGTTTTGCTTTTCGTAACGTATTTTTTTCTTTTCTCGCTCTCATCTCAGCGCTAATACATTATCGATATTGAAAAGTATTGAATACTAGCGAATTGGTTGCGATCGAACGTAATGAATGGCTTGGACGGCATCAAAATGAGTCAACTGTCGAGCGGTTCGTCGATATCGTCGATAACGGCATCGCTGGGAATGGCTATCAATAATCAGCTGCCAATCAATCACACCATCAGTACGAACGCCAATAACGGCGCCAACACTAACGCCACCGCTTTGGCGAACGCGAGCGCCAGTCTGGCCAACAGCGCGGCGAACAGCGTGAGCGCCAACACGTGCTGTCTGGTGGAGGACGGCGTGCGGTGTCAGCGGATGGCCGGCAACGCGTCGTACTCGAAGCGCATCGAGAAACAGGTGACCCAACGGAAGCTGAGACTGACGGTCGACCACCGATCGGGCCATATCTACATCTGCGAGCACCACAAGCAGATGATTCAATCGATTCGGACGAGCGGTAAGCGAAAGCGTAAGGACTCGGAGGACGACAACTCGAATGACGTGGAGAGCGATTCGCACGTCACTGATGTGGACTTATTGGCCCTTCAGGTGAACGCTCTTCGCAGATACAAACGCCACTACAGAATACAGACCAGACCTGGTCTTAATAAGTCACAGCTCGCAGAGGTTTGCATTTTTGGCATTTTAATTCTTGATTTTAAATTAAATTTAATCACAAATTAATTTTTGAAGTATAAAAATTTTGAATTTGAGGATAGGAGTACGAAATAATTAATTTGTTTTAGATTTGCTGCGATAACACGATTACAAATTAATAGATTATTTTATTAAAATTAGATTATATAAATTATATTTTATAAAAATATATAAATTCATTAAACAACTTTTTACTGAAATTAATTAACTGAAAAATATTAAAGGCTGTCTTTTTTTATTAAAATAATTTGTTTTTAATTATTTGCAGACACTAATGAAACATTTCAAGTCGATTCCAATCTACGAGAAGGAAGCGATCACTTATTTCATATATATGGTGAAGTGTAACAAAAACAAACTCGACCACATCACTAAAGGCGCCGCATTACCACTCGATTAGTTGCGGCTATCATTTGGATAATGTTTTTTTACAAAATTGATTTTTGGTTAGCTTTTTAATTCAACCTTTAAAAAGAAATTTTTATTTAAGAAATTAGAATACGAGTTTAAATTATTTCTAATATTAGAACTATTAATTTAAGTAAATTTATTTTAAATGGTCTAAATTGAAAAATTATTCATTGAATAATACAAACAAAGTTAAATAAATAAAAAGATTTTATAAATGGTTATACAAATTAAAAAAATAATAAATTTCTTTATTTGTAAATAAATAAAACAACAATTTGATGTATTAGTTTAATTATTAATTAATTATTGAATTGTTTCATATCATTGAAATAAGATTGAAATAAAAATATTCACTTCATTCATTTAATGTATATTTGATGAGTTGAATAACTGACGACTGAAACCGATGCGAAATTACGTTTACATCCGCGCGTGTAAGCAGAAGGTAGTAAATAAAACATACATCAAAGATACATAGTATAAGATATAATGTGAGCCAACACTTGCGTCACTCGCCTAGTTCTGCATTGCTTTGTAACCTTTTCAACAATATATAGCGCATATACATATAAGTAATATATAAGTAATTATTGTATAGTAGATTACGGTGTTTGACGACGTAAGATAATCAGATGCTGTCGTCAAATGTAAATGAACAACGTATTCAACATTTATTGTAGTTGTGTCTTATTAATATTCTACTGTATTGTGTCAATCATAGTTGTCACACGAAAACTAAAAATAAATTAGGCTAAACATCAGTTTAGACTTTACAAGTTTTGAGGTTTTAAATATCGTTTCATAACATAAAAAAATGGTTTGTTATGTTTAAATAAACAAAAAAAATTAATTATTTATAAGTTATGTAAAAAGAAAATAAAGATACGATGAAAAATTTTATGCAATTTGCAAAATTCTTTGTTATCTCGTTTAATCACATCTTGCAATTTACGATAAATTGCTGAGTGATTATATTTCATAACTAATTTTTTAGACTTTCGCATATCTTATATTTCGTAATCAAAATAAATTTTATATAAATATAACAGCAATAAATTTATGATCTAAATATATATTTTTTTAATTATAAATTTTATTCAAATAAAACATATTCAACTTAATTAATTAATAAAATAAGATCTTATTTTGTAGGCTTTGAATAATTTTTCTGAACTACTTTACTACTATTAAGACTATAAATTTAATTAAAAAGTTATTTATAAAAATCGAAATTTTTTTATACCTAATATTCAATATTCGCAATTATATTCAAGTTATTTAAATTTCGCAATCATTTCTTCAAAATCAAATCTGAAATTACTTTAATAAAATGATAAAATTCAATGTAAATAAAATTATCATTTTGTTTTATTAAATTCTTTTTTTCCATAAAAACCTACAGTCATCAAAGACTTCTACTGTGTATTTAACGCACATTTATTGTATATTTAATATTAAATACATAATTAGAAAATTATTCCATAAAAGTTGGACACAACTGAAGTGTAAGTATAGTTCAAACACGTAAATCCATTGTTGCTATTTATACATTTATTACATTTTCTTTTGCTGTGCATTTCTTACATAAGATAATGTATTGCGAATTACGTAATAATAAATTATATGTTTCATCTTTGTTTAAAACCAATTTTAAGACAAAAACCGGAAATAAATTAATGATTGAATAAAAAAAGAGCAAAAAATTATTCTGATTTCATATCCAATTTATTACAAAAAAAACAAGAGTGACTTTTAGCAAATGCACATTTTGTTTATATTATTTTTCTCTTGTTTTATTATCACTAAATATGATTATTGTTGAGTTATTACGGTATGATATATTCAATTAAATTAAATATGCAAATTGCTTTTACCATCTCGACCGCATAACTTAAACTTTTCGAGAGTCAATTTTCTTTTAAAGGTGATAAAAAATCCAAACGCCATATATATTTATATATTTTTTTGTGGACGAATTAATTTTTATTTCATCTTATAATATCCGTCACTGAATGGTATTGTCGGCAGTGATGTCTTTCTAATTTTAGACTCAAACTATTGATATATATATACACTATATATATAATATATGATTATATTTTATTTAGCATTACGCTCGTTATGCCTACTGTATAGAATCAGAATCGAGCGCATCTAATATTCGTATAATATTTTTCCTTTAACGCAGAATTCTTGGTCGCTGTAGTGTTCGCTGCTCTGAAAATAATGATTTTCTCGAGAGAATGTCAAGTCATGCTCTTTGTGCGATACAAGCGAACACACCGAACAAAAAATTTGATGCGTTGCGTAAATCGCAAACATATCTCTCTAAACAATCACAGCTTATCGCGTTTTTAGTGTGCAAATTCTCAAACACTCTTCCGATCGCCATCGACGCGGTTCGCCATCGCATTCAAATGCCATTTCATTGAGAAAGCCATCGCTTTTTCGCTATTTATTTTGTTCTTGTTTTCTACTTTTAATTATCGCCAACTCATATCAATTATCATTTTATTAAAAGCAGCAAAAATTTTCTAAACAATATATAGTCGAAGTTTTTTTGGAGATGATATTCAATTTTAGGCATCTTTAATCAATTTTTATCGAGAATTTTTTTAAAACTTAGTATAATAGTCGAGCACAATCTTCAGCATAACATGTACCTGAGCCCTGTCTCGGACTCTAAATTTAGCAAATCGACGACGTCTAGCACTCCACGACCACCTCATTGGAGATTGCGATCCACGCGAAACAGCAAACATCGCCAAAGAGATAGACATCCGAGCATTTGCAGTGACTCCGAGACTGAGAGCAGTACAGCACACGCTGGTTAGAGTCGAGCTGAACGCTGATCAGATGCCTCTTCTCTGTCTTTATTTTTGTTGACTATTGAGCTCGACTGATGCACGCATTTATGTTTTTCGTTGCAGAAGAACTTTGCCTATCAGTTCCATCGGTGAAGAAATGGAGTCTTCCGTTACCGGTCGTGACGCGCGGCAGCGAATCGGACAGCACTAGCAGTTCGTGGAGCACGAGATCGGCCGATGAGGGGACGGAAGACGAGAAGAGTCCGATCCCGAGCCCAAGCGCTTCCACGCACAGCAACGAAGTCGAATCGGCAGAAGCGATCGCATCGCCAGACGTAACAGAAAGTAAGTTTCTATTAACCTTTCTATACAATTGTATATTTTGATAGTTGTTTTTCCAAATTTTTTTTCTCTAAAATTTGTTGCAAATTTTCAAAAAAGCAGATGAAAAATTCAATAAAAGCTGTTTTTTCGCTCTTTTTGTTTGACAATAATTTATTAGTGAATATATTTTCGCGTTTGCAGCTAAGCGTAAGAAACCAAAAAAGATCTCCAAAGCTGCTGAAACGCATAAATTACAACGAATGAAAACGACAAATTATGGTCGATGTCAGATCTGCGACTCGTACGTCTATTTCTGGGGATATCAGTGCGTTCAAGTAAGTCTATTTGTTTCGCGTTTTCAATGCCGGCTTAAAATGCATTAACAATTAAATTGAAATCAACGAGAGTTTTGAATAATTTTGACATTTCAATTATAAAAATTGTGCAAATTTTAAATTCAAATAATGTGGCGAAACAGTTGTGAGACTCGCGCTAAGAATTGTGTGCTTAAGCTATAAAACTTTTGAAATTGTGGTTCGTTTAAAAATGTATGAGTTTGAGTGTAAGCCTATAAATAGTCTTAAATATACACTTATGGGTTTAACATTAAGATCTTCATTCAATTTGATAGAATAAGGAAAGCAATTGACCGTCAAATTTTAAAATGCTTTTTTAAATGTCAAACATGTTTTGTGTGTTTGGTGAACCATGTAATGGTCATTTGTAAGCTTATTTCGACAAATTTGTTTATTAAATAATTAAATATGCAATTAAGCTAATTATAAAGTATTACTACTGAGATAATATTGTTCTAAAAAATTACAAATTTAATTAAAATATTTTTCGCATAGATCTATAACTAGATTTATATCGATTATATAACTTGTATCAAAAAACGCTCGCTTTGCTCGCTTTCATTTCTGTTCAAAAAGCATTGTTACGTTTAATGAAATTTCTTAAACAATACGCAATACAGCAGATGTTCTTAGTATTAAAAAAAATTAACTTTTGACTACTTTCAATAAGCTCTTATAATCCTTGCGAATTTTGCATTAACTGAAGTTCAACTATAAAAATAACCAATAAGAGTCTGAATTAAAAATATTGTACGCTTTGCTTTAAGACGTTTAAATTAATCGAAATTATTATAATTGCCTATGAATTAAGAACTCTTAAACTTTGATATTTTAAAAATTTGTAATATTGTCATGTTTTTGATACGATATGTATTCTTACAATTTTTACTGCCCTTCAACCGAACACACATTCCATACCAGAAGACCCCTTCAATTCTAAAGTATAGGTATATATCACACCGCTAGACATGCAAATATTGTTTCATCACCTTTAAAACTAATTTCGCTGTTATCCCGAGACCCATCAGATACCACTTAGGAAATCAATTGAGTTCAACGACATATCACATGATATGATTTCTATCAATTTTTACTACACCTCCCAATAAAACCCTATGACCCCCTTATTGGGCCTTTCAGACCTTACTCAATATAGCCGTATACCCTCTGATCTATAGTTGGAGTCTATAGTCGACCGGACAGAGTATGCAAACACTGTATAGTCAATTCTCAAATGAAGCACAAATGGAAGATTTAATTATTTTCACAAATTTTTATCGAATTAAGATAATATTTATATAATGTAAAATTTAATTAAACCTTTAAAATCCTTTCAAATATTTCATTTTTTTATCCGTCACTATTATTTTAGTCTATTTTCTTTAGGTTTTAATTAAATCAAAATAAAGCAAAAACTGATTAAATTCCTGCACTTCTGTGAGTTGACTTAAATTTGCAATAAATTGAAAATGGAATAAGTTATTGATTTGCTTTGTGTTTCGAAAATGTTATGTAAATTTTTATAATTTTTCTTTAACTCAATTTTGGTATTTAATGGATTTACTGAATAAATGTATTAACATTAAAATATTAGTTGCCTGAAAATTTGTTTACTTAGTTAATTATTAATTCTAATATAAACCCACTGCGCTCACAAATTCTTATAGTTATACTGTTTTACTTAATTAGGAATAGCACGAGCAAAACATTTAAAAATACTAATCTATGCCTATTAAAATAATTAACACACACATTACATGGTTTCTCGCGAATGATTTTAATGCTATTTCATAATAATTTTTGAATGTCAAAGGTTATCATTATAAGAGAACCTATTTGTGGAAAGTACTCTTAATTTTAGAAACAAATATCACTTATCTATTAGAGAGCAGACATTAATTAAATAACTCCTTAAGCATTATATATGCTATATCCAGACTTATTTGCAATAATGCTATTTTTAATTTTATTTAAAAAATCAATTTTACGCAATTATTAAATATGATATGCATTGCCTAACATTTTCTAAATCCTCTTTATTTCTAATGAATTCAATCGTTTTAAAAATAATATAAAATGAAAGATTTGTTCTATTGAATTATACTTCGTAATTAAAAGTTTAGTCAATTATATCTATTATTTTTAAATAAAAGTTGAAGAAATAAAAAAATAATTAGATTGCATTAAATAGAAAAGTCTATTTAATAAGTTATTACAAATTTTTATACACACGTTTCTTGCATTTATGATTATAAGCTATTTGAGGCATAGCTTAACTTTAATAAAATTATATTTTATAAATTTAGTCCTTAGAAATAAGGAAGATTTTTTAAACTAAAACTTTTGATCTGTAAAGCCTCTATTTGGTATTATTTTAATTTTAACCTATTGTGTTTAAAAAGTATTGCCTGTAAATATTTGCTTGTTTTATAGTTTATTTTGACTTTTAAAAAAGTAATATTATGAATGTCTGAATCTGGAAATGTCTGTCAAGAAAGAAAAAAAGGTGAAGTGGTCAAACTATATTTAGTTTAATATTTTCATGGTTTCTATTATTCTTGGTTTCATATTATTCTTGGTTTTATAAACGGTTTTACCTGCATCTAATAAATAAAAATTATTTATTCGTTTTAATACTTGCACGGCTTAGTTTTCTTACTGAATATGTAAAATTATTATTTAAAAATTCCTTATTGCCGAAATCAATTTATGATAATAATTTTGGCAATCAATTACTAAAACGTAAAATAAATATAAATTTATTTAAATACAAAAAGCCAATAAGAAGTTGTGATGAAACTTTTCGAAATTGGGTAACATTTTGTTTATCATTTACCTTTTATTCTTCAATTGGAATTCTTAATTATTTAGATTTAAAAAATTATTCCTAAAAATAATTAAATTTAATTGCGATTTTTTAATTGATATCCATATAACCTTTTAAAAGGAATAATCAAAGAAATAAAACCACTAATATTAGCCCATAAGTTAATAAAAAATTGACTCTAATGAATAAAAGTTAAGAAAATATTTAATCACTTCTAATCACTAACCGAACTTAATTGAAATTACATTCTGTTAATCAATCAAAATAAGAAATAATAATATGGCAAATATTAGTAATGCTAAATTATAGTTTAATGACATGATCTCGTTTAGTGAGTCTTTCGATAAAGTCAAAGGTGTACATGTATTTCTGGAGACAACAGCTATAGAGTAGAGTATAGATGAGAAGTAAAGAATGAAAGATAATTTCTAAATTAAAATGATAATTATGTGATGACTAAATGTATAGAAACCCATTAATTAAATAATGACATAAACAATGAATCAACAATAAATAATTTTTAAGGTCATATTATGATATAATGCAAACTAATTGTACAATTAATTCATCATAATTTGTGTTTTATTTACTCATTTCAAGTTTGTACGCAATTTTAAAAGTTCAAAGTTCAAAAATATTTTCCATATTTTATATGACATATTAATACATAAATTTCGTATTAAATATAATTTAATTTTTAGTAATTGATAAAAACAAATTAATTAATAATATAGTTTTGATTTGTTACTGTCTCTTATTAATTACTTTTTAATAAGTATTTGTATTTATAACTCTTGTGATACTCTTAAATTATTCCTTAATATCGATTGAATATCAAATAAATAATTTAAATCTCATTTAAAATATTTATAAATACTCGCAAAGAGTTTTTATTTGTTATTTTAAAGTTATTTCAAAATGACTTCATTATTTTGTATTAATTGAGTCAAAGTTATTTATAGCTTAATGTTTTTTTTGTTTTTATATAAAGGTTTATAAGGTTTATAAAATTACCTGTTATTTATATGTTATATACTTTATATAAACTAAATTAAATAAATAAGAAATAACACCTTTCCAGGGTTTAGTTAACCTTTGCTTTTAACTCGTAAGGTTTTACTAGTTTTAAAATAAAGTTAGACCACAATAAATAGATATGAAAAGGATTTAAAATCAAATCAAACTTTATTGGCATTTCTGTCAACAAGAACTTGTAGTTTTAGAAAGCAGTGATTTTTTTTCCTCATTACCATAAAAATTTGGTTTTATAGGAGTGATACAAAATACATACCATAGTATTTATGTTTAAATCTATTACTATTTAAAATTCATTTAACGATAAATTATTATAAATATTTTAACTTATTAAGCTGCGAATGAGGAATACAATAAAACTTTGATAAACTCTTAACGGACTAAATTTGATAGAAATATTGAAATTCTTGCAATAATAAAGTTATAATAAATATCGATGTATGTATAATTTGGTATTTGAGAACAGGTAAGTGTATTGGAGTTTAAATGTAAGTTTTTGTGTTTTGGCTAATAGTAAAAGAAATGTTATTTAAAGACATGCATATGTATATAAATTAATAAAATTAATTGTTGCCAAAATCAATCGTAAATTGCAAAATATTTCATTTAAAAATTACTTTCTTGAAACCGCATTACATTTCCTACATCCTAATGCTTTGTCGTATAGCCTGCGTCATATAGCAATACATTATGAAAATTGTACAAATACATGCATTGTTGTATACCTACATAGACCATGTATGACATGTATGTATGACAAACTAAAAAAAACATGTCAGGAAAAAGTTATAAAATGACAATTATTTTCTCTGTCATTTGACTTTCTATCTTCGATCATAAGTTAAGATATATCATAGATCATCATTTGCTATTTTATCTTCTAAAATGTAGAAAAAATATTTGGCATATGATATTTTGCAATACAAAGTCTAACTCTGCTCGCTTTTAATAGCTGTTTTTAAAAAGTATTGTTATATAAATTTTTCAACAGTATTGTTCCTGTATTAACAATACTTTATCGTATAAACATTATTTTAAGCTTTACTGTATTCACACGAATGTACTTAACATCAAACTTGAAAACATCTTTAGTATCAAAAAAATATCTTAAAATGGCATTTTTTTCTTTATGATTTTGAAGAGTCGAAACCGAGGAAACTCGTCTCCATATAAATAAGAAAAATAATTGTACTAAATATTCTTTGCAAAACTCATTTAATTCTTTAAGATATTTAAATTTTCAAAAATAAATACTTTGTAAAATGTTTTTATTTTGTTTGATTCAAAGAGCAAAATTGTTTAATAATTATATTTTATATATTTGCGTGGTTTTATTTGTTTAAGTTTAGTCAATACTTTTATGTATTTTATGTAATTTACATTTGCATATTTAGTATTCACCACTACTTATGTTACAGCATTTCGTGCGCAAACCGTCGAAACAAAACCCAAACCTCAACATAAATCCAAATCTTAATGATACCTAAAGAACTCTGAACTTTGCAAAGACAACCATCTCGTCGTTCATGCCTACCGTACCAGCAATTTATCAATTTTCTTTAATTTCAGTTTTGAAAGTTTTATGCCATTATCGTAATCAGATTTGAAATAATATCCAAAATGATTCCAATATATCGAGTTATGACGAGTATTATATAGATCTGTGGTTTATTAATTCCACTCGTGCTCTCAACGTAAACGGCTTATCAGCAAATATTTTAATCAAAAATGTATATATGATTATGATTATGATTATGCTGTAATTCTGTTAATTCTCATATTTTGTTAAATTAAAACATAATCTTATTAATTTTTCCATCATATTTGCAAAGAGTGCATAACCTTTGACTTATAAATATAATGGTTATTTATAAAACTTATACAAAACTATATGATAGCATGCTATACGGAATAAGTTTTGATTTTATAAGATAGCATTTTCCAACTTATATCGAAAGATTATATAAGGTTGAAAAACTTCCTTCCGTCGTGAAAGATAAACAAATGGCGGCCACAAAAGTATACAAACGATGAATATTCTTGCATTATGTTAATGCAAGAATGCATGTCATGCAATATATGTCAAAAATAATAAAAATAAGGATAAAATAGGCTTACAATAGTTCGCAATCTTGTTTTATAAAGGAGAGCTACTTTTCAATTTTTTATTCATGTTTGATCAAATATTGAAGCTTTTAATTTTATATAAAAAAGTATTTGTTATTTTTTAAAAATTACTCTAAAAACAAGGAAGTAATTACTAATTACAAATTTATTACTTTATAAATTATTTAATATTTTCTTTAATTTTTGGTAAATAATTTTATATAATAATTCACAACTTAATCTAAACAATTAAGTACTTTTTGACATAATATTTAAAAATCACAATTTCGTTGAATTTTAAATGCATAAAAATTGTTTCGCTTTCTGAAAAATTATAATAATAGAAATGACATTTCTTTAAATGAAGTAACGTTTGAATTTGAATTTTAAATTAAAATCAATAATTAATTAACAAATAATTTAATTTGAAAATGTTAATCAATTAAACTCTTATATGTTTCAGTGCCAACTAATCAGTCACAAAAAGTGTCTTAAGAAAATGACAATCATGTGCGCTAAGTGTCCACTGCCGCCGAAGCAGACCATACTAGGCATGGATATAACATTGAGCGTCGAAAGAGTGCCACTTTTGCTCATAAAGTGCGCGACAGAGATCGAGCGTAGAAGCGTTACCAAACCAGGAATATATAGGATGACTGGCGTTACTTCACGAGTGGAGAAGATATTGAAAAGTTTCGAGAGTGGTCCTCATCTCATCGACGTGAGCGACGTCAGCCCTAACGACTTAACTTCAGTGCTCAAGGAATTTCTTCGAGAGGTAGGGCTCGCTTAAGCAATAATTCTCTAATGCGTTGTTTATCTAAAACTGAAGAATCATTTTTTTATCCAAAGCTCAAATATCCGTTAATTACAAACGATATTTACAAGGAGTTTATTAGCATCGGTCGACTGTTTAAACAGGATATTGACTGTGCGAGTAAAAGCAAATTAATTAATGAGTTGAGAGGAGCGGTGAACAAACTTCATCCCAACCATATCAGCACAATAGCGTATCTCATGCATCATTTAAACTTCATAACAAAGTTTCACGAAAAAAATAACATGACTGCCAGTTGTTTGGGTATTATATTCGCGCCAACTCTGTTTCGGCCCAGGTTTGTATTTCATATTCATTTATGACCGCTTTGAAACAAAATTCTTGTATACAAAATCCCACTTTGTATACTTACGTTAGAATATAACAAATTCTGTTGTGTTAGTTAAAGAGATGAACAAATCTGCACACTGTTTGTTATCAATAAATCATTTTGTTGTGCGTAACACTTCTTTTGTATTATAATATGCAATAATGGTATTACATGTTTGCAACACTAAACAAAAAAATGATTATTTTCATAATTAATGAGATTTAAATTAGTTTTTAATTGATAATAGATTATCAAATAATATTTTATTACCCATAAAAAAAATAGACAAAAAATTTCACATTTCCATATTTAAGAAAATTTCATCATTTATAACAGCGCAAAGCTTATCACGGAATTATTAAAATTAAATAAATCTAAAATAAATTGCTGTAACAGATAAAAAGTATGCTTTTAATGGATGTATAACGTGACGTGAATGCTATCGATTCATCATTGCTATCGATTGGTCAGACACTGTGCGGAAATCTGAGTTATGAGATGAGGCAAATGAATCAATTGAGTGTGCATTTTGTGTATATAAGTTAATTTATGGTTATTTAAATTTTGCTTATAAATAGGGATAAATATTTTCGGGCAACTAAAAAGAAATCAAGTTTAGCGGTCAAATTCGGTTAATAGGAAATGATATTTAAAATTTTTATATTAAATAAAGTTTTAAAACATTTTAATATAACATTATACTACAATAGCTTTATTAGAGTATTTTTCAATATTTCATTAATAAAAATTGAATGAAAAGATCAAATGTTCACATATGATATAAAAGTTTAAAACTTCATAATATAATCTTATGGAAAAACAATTTCTGAAATGAAAATGAATAATAAAAATGCAAAAAAAAACACAAAAATTTCTGCAAATTTTGGTATATTTAGATAAATTTGTTACATTTAACCAAAAATATTTATTCAAATTGTGGGGTTAAATTCGGTTTAATTAGGTTAATGACCGAAATCGTTGATCCCTACTTTTGAGTTATAATGTAAATGCATGTCTAGATTGGTTTATTCAAAATAACAAGAAATAAAAATTGTAAAAGAAAGTAAAAAAAAAAAGTAAAACGAAGTCATTTAAATGCTTTCTAAAAAATGTTGTTTTTAAATCATTACAGTTATTTATTATTGACAATCAATATTTTAAGACAAGCAAATTAAACATGAAATTAAATAATTAATTATTTATAATTTCTTGAAACAATATTAATTATTTATATTCTGAAGGGATTTGGTGAACGATCTCTACACCGAAGTGTTTGAAGCTGGACCGCAGGCCAGAGTTATCGAGCTTATGATTATGTTGGCCAATGATGTGTTCGGACCGCCGCCACAGTCGTTGGATCCGACACAGTCATCACAGTCAGCCTTTACATTTGAATGAACGCGTTTTCTCAAATATATCATGTCTAATAAAATAATTGTTGTAAACGTAATTAAATCCTTTAAAGCCTAAGTTTTTTTATCAATTTATTTCGTGTCCACATATGTGTTAACATAACATAATTTCAGTACTTTGTATGCTTTTTTGTCATGTATTTTTTCATAAATATACAACATTTTTTACTATTATTAAACTAATATATTAAATAATCAATGATTTTAAATTAATAAAATGGAATTGTAAAATAATTACGATTTAAAATCTAAATTATTTAACTAAAAAAATAACTTTAATCTAAAAATTAGCTTAAACAGCGTACTTCAGCGTTTTATATGCAAACGATATTACTATACGGTATTTTGTACTGTATATGAAATTTAAAAGCAATGTTAAAGTTTTAAATTCATTGAAATCGAGTGCCACGAAGTTGTTGCGCAGAGTTTTCAATCATTGGCTGCTCTCAAAGAATTGTTTTGCATCAAAATGTCGACAAAGAAAGTGTGCGTAACCGACGAGGATATCAAAAATTTTGTCAATCGCTGTCAAAGTATCGAAGAATTCACTTCAATATAGTGAAGAGTTTGAGCCGACAAACTGTCGCAGCGTTTGCATTGCACGCCAAAATTCGCTCAAAAGATATGAATTTGAAGTATGAATTGAGAGCGACCTTTAAGAATGGCGGCGAATCTATTAATGAAAGTGATTTGAAAGGCATGGCCACTGATTTGCCAAAAAATACTGATAGTGATCAAAGTAAGTGTAAATACTTCAAAGAGAAAGAATGAATCGTAGCTAAAAATTAAATTAAGAGTAAACAAAACTAAATTAAATAAAATGTTGTATAAATATAATTATTTCTTTTGATTGTTATTAATTTATATAAAAATTTTATAAATTACATGAAAAATTATAGCAATAGCTGAATATATTTAAATGGACATAAGTTTTATAAAAATTAACGCTCTATTAACGTAAATTTTTAAACCATTCACGAAATTTTTAAAAATAAATTTTAAAACAAATACCAAATAATTTGATTAACTAATAATTCTTATCTTAATTTATTGTTAACCAAAAATTTTCTGAAATATAAATTCAAACTGGTATCAACTTATTTAATAAAATAATGAATAAAATTTTATATTAAGTCTTATATCATTATGTTATAAATCAAACATTAATTATATAATAAAAATTAACTTACAGATTGTAATTGTGTCAATAAAAAATAGAAATAAAATTGGATATAACTAATCAATAATAAAGGTATAATACAGACAAAAATAATGCGTTCATTGATTTGAATACAAAAAACTTGACAAACTTCGCGTCATTTGGCACCACAACACGTACTACTGCTCTCGTCTTTGAGTGGGATTTCGTTTTGGTGTAGTTTGAAAGCGTCGAAATTGGTCTTATAATTACTTGAGGCTAACTTTTCGGCGATTTCGGTCAGCATTTCGTTCACGCCTTCGTTCGTTTTGCAGCTGATCTTAAACATGCCGTTAAATTTGGGAAATTGTTCGACGAATAATTCGATGTCGGACTCGTGCACCTCATGCGGGCTTAAATCCATTTTGTTGCCGATCAGAAAGATTTTGGCGTTTTCGGCCAAACTCAGTATTTCGAGCAAATGCTGGGAAAGACAGTGAAACGACTCGAGAGAGTCGAGACTGAACACGAGGAGCGCCGCTTCGGCGAACTTGTAGTAACTGTTGGTAATGCTGGCCACTCGCTCGAGACCGCCGGTGTCCCACAACTGCATTTTGATGGTCTTCAGGCCGTTCACCTCGAACTTGCGGCTGAAGTGATCCAAACCGAGCGTCGACTGTCTCGACTTAATCGGATCGGAGTTCGTGTCGACGAACGTGTTGGTCGTGTATCGCCTGAACAGCGATGTCTTTCCGACGCCGTATTCGCCGCACAGAATCACTTTAAACTCCGGTATCGATATCGACGCCATCGCACCCAAAAAACCAAACAAACAAAATCAAAATCAAACCAAACCTCAATAATGAGTTACTTTTATAGTGTTTGTAATTTGAAAACGCTTTGTGTTTGATTGACACGGTTTGTGTGCAACGCTTCAAAAGTCACGACACGAAAACAGCTGTTTGGCTAACATTAGCGCATAACAAATCGCTAAATATTTTGTTTGCAATTTTTCTTTTTTTGGTGTCACGTTATTATTAGTTGTCGCCTATCAGTTCACATCTGTTCGCCGAAAACCACGATAGAAATGATTTTTATCGCAGCCTTTCATATGCAGTATTTTTTTGTTGCGTTAGTTTGATTGCCATAACGAGTTAATTACACAACTGATACACATTTTGATCGCACAAACAACAAGTTTTGGCGTCAGTGACGGAACGCATTCAACCAAACCATATCTGATAAGCGCGTCAATGTCTTTGTTTTAGTGGCGGCGCAGAGAAAATCAAATTCAATGATTGACTAATTGTTTATTTATAGATAATTTCAAATGAAGTCAAACAAACAGTGAACGCACGCCACTGAGTGTCTCTTTAAACGCCCATTTGTTGATGACGTTATGTCAGGTGTTTCGCGTTTAATGAATGAGAGTGTAATGGTTGACATCAATTACGCGTAAGTGATGCTGAAATTAATTAATTTCTTTTATAACGAGTTCATTGCCAACTGACAAACCATTAATCAAATAATTTAGTGTAAATTTACTATAGTTATGACAAATATTAGAAAAATTGAAAATGTTTAATACCTCTGCGCACTCGTAAACATTGATTTTAACACATAATGAAAATTTTCAATTATCTCTTCGAAGTATTCTATAATTTTAATATTCTGCCACTTTTCATGCCAAATATGTTGTCTAATCTGATCAATAAATATATTTTTTCGTAAACTATTGATATAAAATAATTAATTTTTAAAGAAATAGTTTGCGTTATTTATTTACGTTATTTATTTTCAGATAAAGTTACTGTTTTTTTGTCAATACTGTAGTTTTTTGCTGATTATTTTTTGTAATGATTTATACTTTTGAAAAATATGCATAAATATCATAAACAAGATTATCAACTCATACATGATTGCCATCTTAATGAAAGGCATTTAAACATTAATTAGACTGTAATGACAGCTGAATCGGCGATTCAATTGACGGCTCTGTCATTTCGCTATTGAATACAATTTTTTCTACCAAATGTTTTTTAATGTACTGCTAATATTAATCATACAAATATCGATCACATACTGTTCAGTCGGCGATCGTTTACCGCAATATCAGAATTGTTACCGAAATTGTTTGCAAATCAATTGCACAGACGATGAGGCGATTGAGGCGTTCGGCGACAGACAAGCGCTTCACTTACGACTTCTGGGATGGGATTGCGTTGAAGAGTGCAAATATCAATGTCAGTGGCAGACCGTCGAGCGGCTCATCAGGTCTGGCCTGCCTTACCGTCAATTGCCTCAATTTTACGGAAAAGTATTGCAAAACTTTGTTTTTATATGTTTAGAAAATTTGTGATGAATCACAAAATTATTTTGTGAAGTCTACTAAGTTTTCAATCATTAATTTGCCGCAAATACGAGATATTTTCTTGATTTTACTTTCTTTTATTTTTTATTTGCAGAGAATGTTAAAGCATTTAATTTTTACAATGCATTAAGTGTTTTAATGTTTAATCTTAATGTTTTTAAAAGTTAGAAATTTAAAACGTTAACAACTTTTCAAACGTTGACATACAATTATTTTAATGTGAATAATATTATGAAACGCAAATATACGATATATCTTTTCAAATCTAATACAAAATTCATCATTTAGTTTAGTTGTGATTAATTTTTTAGTGGCTTTTTATACGAATATATGGCTTACAAGAACCGGCGTCTGTTATATTTTCAATATTAAACCTCTACTCAAACTACTATGCATGGAAAAGATATCGTCGACTCGTTCATTACGATAGGTTCGCCAAAGTGTGGACTTTTTATGCTATATTATCAATGAATGCCTGGTTTTGGTCAACAGTTTTTCATACGCACGAAACATTCTTAACAGAAGTAAAGCCAAAATTTAAAACAACTTTAGTTTTTTTAAATCAATAATTTTAAAAATTATTTCTTGTTGTGAATCCAACAGAAATTGGATTACTTTTCCGCCTATTCTGTGGTGATCTATTCAATGTGCGCCCTAATCATCTGCGTTTTAGATAATTACTTGAGACGAACTATTAGATTATACGTGCACATCGGCATAGGAATGCCATTTCTAGCTTTTTTCCTGTACCACATTCATTATCTCTTTAATGTTCATTTTGATTACGGCTATAATATGAAAGTTAATATAATTACAGGTGAATTTTTAAAAAAGTATTGTCGTATTTGATTTCTAAAGCAAAATATTTTTTATTAGGAATTTTAAGCTCATTTGGTTGGCTTTTATGGAGCGCTAGAAATCGCCACAAAGGAAGACATATCTGGAAATGTGTATTCAGTATAATACTGTTAAATTCATTATTGCTACTCGAAATCCTCGATTTTCCGCCGATTGGATACTTTTTAGACGCTCACTCACTCTGGCATTTGAGTACTGTTCCGTTGCCTCTTATATGGTTTAGGTATCGATCATTTTTTTTTGCTTCATTTCAATTTTAATTTTTATCGCAAATAGACTTTGTAATTATAAACACTATATATTAACATGAATTGATTTTGTTTTCAAGCTATTTAACTGATGAAGCTCTATGTGAACCAGATTTTCATCATTTATTGTGATAAGAAGTCGAAAATTTTCTTCTTCCTTGACTTCTCTTTTATATGTGTACAAATATATCACTACCGTATTTAACATTAGACAATCAATTGTTAGATAAGATTATTTATTAGATATTTATAAAAAATTTTAAAATAAATATAAATGGTATTTATATGACAAAACTGTCAAACATTTGCACGTAAAGAACTTGTGATCGTACAGCACTATATAAATTGCATCTAATCTTAATGAACTGGAATTGTCTCATTCGAATGAGTTATCGTAATATTTGTTACTCCCGGACCCATATTTCTTGTTCAGAAGTCTATCGATACCCATTTCGTGATACTGTTGTTTTGAAATCCAAAATTGTTGATTGTCTTTCATGACGTCGGCCAAAACAGCGCCTCCGATGAACACCATATCCTTTCTTAGTGGCGGATCTTCGATTCGTATTTTGAATTTCTATATTTATAATAAATAATATGATTTATGATATAATTATAATTATGGCAAACTTAAAACGCAATTTACTTGAAGTTTTTCAAAATCTCCTTTCAAAACTCGTTCTAAATATAACTCTTTTAACTCTCTCTCCAGTCTGGATGGCAATCCGGGATACATTGTTGAGCCACCGCTTAGTACGATGTGTTTATATAACTCGCTTTTTATATCTAAATCTGCGCTATTTATTGTGTTAAATAATAATTCCGCAACACCTATATTTTAAAATTTCAATCAAATGACATAAAATTAAAATAATTAATTTACAAAAATATTCGGATTTCAAACCTTGTCCCTCAACGTTAACCAAATGCGGCTGAAATAATACTTCTGGCGCTTCGAATCGTTCGCCACCCAGTTTTATAATACGACCGTCCGGTAGCTATCAGTTTGAAATTGAAATTTTGCTATTGTTAGTGAATGTATTTACCATTTAAAAAAATATGTTGACTTACAGAGTAAGGTTCGGTTAAATAAGTAGTCTCTTGCGCCAGTCTTTGTTCCTGTTCGCAGTCGTACGCGATGTAACACATCTTCTCTTTGAGCATTCGAACCGTTTCGAAGTCTGCCGTGTGATTGAATGCGTACCCGCGGAGTAAAAGCAACTTTATTTCACAATTACAAGTAAAATTGTCACTTAAATTTATATCTCATATTCAGGAACTGGCAGTTCATTTCTCACTTTAATTAGATAACGAGTTACTTCGCGTCCAGCGATATCTAAACGCCTCGTAAGATGCGGTAAAGCATAGCCTTCATAGACCGGACATATATGCGTGACTCCATCGCCAATATCGACAACTACGCCAGTGATTAATCCTATTAATATTAAATAATGTTAGCAAAAAAATATATGAAAATTGGAGATAATAATGTCTAATCCATACCCTGAGCGTAGAGCGTGAGTACGGCTTGAATCGCGATGTAAGTGGAATGAAAGCCGTACTTCTCGAACATCATTTCAAACATTTTCCGTCGATTGTTAATTGGATTCATTGGCGGTTCTGTGAGCAGTATTTTACAGTCTTTCGGTTCGATTCCCATTCGGTTGTAGAACGTGTAGTCCCACACGTGACACATGTCCTCCCAATTACGAACTATTCCTTTGGTCACAAATCAAACAAAATTTATCGTAACGTTATTTTTTATTAGCGGTAACACAAATATAGTTACCGTTTTCCATGGGATAAGTCAGCTCTAATAATGAGCGCAATTTGTTGGCCTCATCGCCGACCATTAAATCCTAAATATTTCAATAAAATAAATTATACACAAGTGAAATATTTTACGCGTAAAGCATTACAATAATAATAAAACTAAACAAATTAATACTAAATTACTTTAAACAAAAAATTAAATTACTTTTAAAAAACACAGGCATTAATTAAATAATATGTTGCGGCAATTAATAAAGCAATTAATAGCTTACGGATTCAATTAATTCCTCTCTCTGTTCATTTGATTTTGAATTTTGTTTTTAAAAAAGGCAGAGAAACAATTAACGAAATCGCATAACAAAGCATTACAAGCATTGGCCAAACGGGACGAGAGGACAGTCAAACCTGCACTTCGATGTCGTCGATTCGCTGCGCGGCGCGTATTATCGGTCGGCCGACGATCGACGGAAACGTGTGGAGCGGAAAGTTGGAGCCCGAAGAGCCGGCGTAACCACACTTCACGAACTGCGGGGACAATCAAAACAAACATGCGTTAACTCACACACCAAACATGACTGGCGTCCAAACCGTACACCCGTTCCGTTATCGCACACCACTATCTTTCGTCCCTCGCTATCCATCTTTAAGTACCGCTCAAATGATGGTCGCCTTCAATTTTAATTCAATAATTATTGCTTAATAGAGACGTGTAGACGAAAGTCACACACAAAATACGCCCAATTTTATGAAGTGATTTGCGATTTACTCATACAGAGAGTGACACTGTATATAACGCTATGCAATGTTGTTTTTTTTTCATTATGCAAATTGAATGTTGCGAACTATACAACAACTACGGTATCGTTTGGGGAGCAATGAATAGATTTTTAACACTCTTACGAATCAATTCTGGCTTTGAATAATTGTAACATTTTTAAGTAAAGTTCAGGAATTTTGATTTTTATTTTTCTGATTGGATTAATATTATTATTTTTCATTTGTTATTGAATATAATTTTTATTTTAATCTCTAATATCACAACGCTATACTTGTAAAGTTAAATAACTTCGATTTTAGCAACTCTTGATTTTGGCAACTAATTTGTTTGGCATTCTCGAGTTGCAAAAATCGAGGTCAGACTGTATTAAAAGACAATTGAAGCGTTTCTATAAAAAGGGCGTAAATTCAGACTTACATTCTAAAGTAAAACTATAGAAAAGTCATTTTAAACTTTATACTGTTAGAGTGAGTTTACATTAATATTATTCACGAATATGTTACGAATAGTCTATATGTTATTCAATGTAATGTTTATCTCTTAATAAAGTTTTTTTTTGTTTCTTATTCTTTAAATTAAAGAATTCAAAAAGTATTTCACTAAATTATTATTAAATAGATAGTCCTAGTTTTTTCATAAAATACTGGATTTACTGTAATAACAGTACTCTTTATACACAATTTAAAATTAAATAATAGATTAAGAAATATTTTGTTTGATTTTGAAGTGTTATTCGAACTTTCGAAGTTTTTTTTAAAGAAAGCTCGAATAAAAAGCTTTAATTTTTTTATAAAGTTTTGTTAGAAATTTTTATTTAAAATGTACAATAATTTATTATTTGATTATCTCTTTGACAATATTTTACAAAAGATTATTTTATACATATTTTCACATTTGTCATTATGTCTAACTTACAGGACATGTTTGACATCATTATAATAAAGCCTAATTTTATGGCTATAAGCCGCGGTTAATATGAAGACAAAAGCAAAAATCTTATCAAAATATTGATTGCGACTTATTGCGGTTAATGTGTGAAAATAACAACGTTTTAAATAAAATTATAACTTTTAAAATTCTTATTAGTTAGTAATCATATCAATTAAAATTCTTAAAATTTTTCATCAGAATCTGTTTCCAATATTTCGAAGTAAACACGAAAATCTGAATCCTGTTTATCGCTAAAACCATAGCAAAAATCTTAGGTATTAGGTATAGGGTATATATGTAGGTCTACTGACTGGAATAACATGGTATTCCATTATTGTTTCTTTAAAACAAAATTTATTAAATGTAAATGAAATTAAATGAAAAATTTGCAAATATTAATTGAATTATATTTAGCATTTCAAATATCCGCTATGTCGAGGAAAACATTTTAGTATTGATAAAAAAGAAATTTCTTTTAAAAATCAAAAATAAAACAGTAAACATTATACAACGTTGTAGTTATACAATTGTAAATAACAATTACTAAATAGTACAAAATATTTTCTCAATATAAGTACTTATTTGGAGTCAAATTATTTTCACAAAAAGCCTATATAAGCCTATATCCAAAGTTAACATTACGTAATTAAAATTATGTTCGTTTCACTAAAAACATTAAAAATTAAGTCAGCTTTTATTTAAAGAATTTATTGACTAATTTAGCATTTTTTTAATAACAATTATGTTTACAACTTTTAATATAAGTAAAAATTATTTCAATGGTTTAATGTTAAAAAAGGTGGTGTACGTCAAGATAACGATGAAACCGGTATACATCGTGAAGTGCTGAATGATACCACTTTTCAATGGTATCACAAATAGTATGTTAACTCTAACATAGGTAAATATGATATGCAGCACAGTTCCGGCCGACAGAGCGCTGAACACGACGCTCGAGATATTGCTAACATAGGGCTCGCTAAATATAAGGTTCGCGAGGACAACGGCCACGAACCCGATCGCCGGCAGCAAAGTTATCGACAGCAGAGCGAAGAATGGCATGCTTTTGCAATCGCTTGAGTCGAATATTTCCGAACTGAGAAGAAAAGCGTTCACGGATTTATGGAAGAGTATGACCGCAAACATCATCCATAAAATGTTTTGATTCGCTTGCGAACCAATTACGATGCCCTCGAATATGGACAGCACGGGCGTAGAGGCGGCTAAGAGTAATTGCATTGGTCTGTATGGCATGCGAGACATCTCGTTGTTCTGCCAATACGACGGCAACTGAGAGGACGAGCTGTCGCTACTCAGCAGCGATAGCGGTAATGACATCTGCAACGAATCGATTGAGATGTCGTTCACTATTTGAGGCGCATTTTGATCGCATAACTGTTTATCCGATTCGTTGTTAACGTTGAGATCAGTCGACTTTGGAAGAGTTATTTTGCGAGCATTCGTGTTATTCGTTTCGGTCGTCGCTTCCGATGTTTTTCGGCTACAGTTTAGCAGATAATCGCGAGTCCTATTGAGGCGATAGTTGAGTGAAGTGAAGTCATAATAGATGCCCGAACCGCACATTATATTTTCATTATGAAATATCTTCACATTGCTATTCCAGTAAGACTGTCGATATCGAAGGCATAGTTGTATGAGTTCTTCGACGAAATAAATGGTGAAAAACGAGACGCAAACCATTAGTTCGACGCACGGAATGCCGCGATACTCGTAGCTGTCGCTGCTCTGGACGGGCATTACCTGTTGCTTAACACTTGTGGCACTTAATTGGGTGAACAGTGATTCGAAACTTTTTCTAGTGTGAGGTATGAGATGAAGAAAGAGAGTGGCGATCAGTAAACCGCAGTCAAACGAGCGAATGAGTTCAATGAGAATATCGCCAGCGATTGAATTGTTCGCACTTTCTTTCCTATTCTTACACTCGATGTCTCTCTTTTTTCTTTTCCGCCAAATCAATGATATAAACGACGGCAGAAGCGCTGCTAACAATGTAAACACACTTAAAGATATTACGGCCACAATTTGAGATATAACTAACGATAGCATTATTAATAACAGTATTAAGTATACGACGTATTATTACTTCGCCATAAATATTGACAAATGCGACAAAAGTTGATTTCCATTTGATAGTGATTCACAATTAGACGACAATTGATGCGCTAATATTGACAGTGCAAACACACCAAACACGTCAATTCAAATGACAGTATTATGTATTTAGCCATCAAATTCACGGGCAATAACGCTAATAAATAAATAAAGTGAACACAAATAAAAGTTTTTTGCTTTATGTTACCGAAACTGGAGGAAAGCCCTGAAGCAGTTGGAAGCGCATGAGAAAAGTCAGCCGAGCCTGACTTCACCCTCATTTAAACGCAATTTATTTTGAAACATAAAAAGCCAATTGTTGTTTCGGTTGCATACAAATTGCGATCACTCTAACGAGACAGTCATATTTAGAAAATGACAATTAGTAAAATTAAAATTTTAGTCATAACCATCATGTGGGGTATATCACCTTCGAGACCACATTATCTGCTCTATTTTATTTGAAAACGACGTGTCATTAACTTATTTATGATCGAAAACAGTTTCTGCGCGAAGGTTTCTCTTGTTTGTTCCCAACGAACGAGTGCAGCAATTTTGGTGGTCATGAAATGAATATGAAATGAATTTTGTTATCAACAAAAGTTTAAAAAGTTTACTGAGTTAATAGTTTGCTAATGAAATGCCTTTTTTTAACATAATCTCAAAATTACTGTTATTTAATTAATTTAGTTTTATTCTTATTTGTCAACTAAATTAAAACATTATTATTTTTATTAAAACATATTAAAACGCAATTATTTTTAATAAATTAATTATCATAATTATAAAATTAGATAAAATTAATAACTTAGTTATTCAACAAAGTTATATTATAAAGATTGCTTATTGTTTTTGTTGATTTAATTATGCGAAATAATACACATTTTTGCGTGAATAAACAATTGCAAAACAGGTGTACAAAAGAAAGATTCATTTGATTTATTTTTTTCATTGTTTTCATAACGCCGTTGAATTTATTTTAAGAAAGATATAATCGCTCGCAGAGGAAATTTCTAGATTTATAGGCATGAACTCAATATTCATGTCAAATATAATTTGCCTGAAAGTAAATGAAGCGTATTATATTTAAGTAACAATGTTAGTATAATAGAAACAAATTTGCATTTTTTAAATATTTATTTTGTCTGGTGTTAACTATTTTGCTTCGAAATCATTGTCAAAGTGAGAATTTAAACATTAAACACTGTTATTTACCGGCGAATTAAAAATAAAATAAAACACAATTTTGAAAATTACATATTTATTGAAAATATGGAGAAAATAGTTAGTTGAAGAAAATTTGCATAATTAATATGAATATAGTTATCGGCATGTCTTAAAGATATAAATTTCATACATAAGCAGTATCTCATTTTCGTGAATGTTAATTGCATTTATGGAAATAGAAAAAATATGCCATTAATGCTAAGTACTTAGTATTGAAAAAAATAAAACAATAATTATAAATAATAAACAAAAAAAATTGATTAAATATTTAATGCGAATTTAATACGAGCATCCGCTTCATTGCTAATTCTTTTTATAATTAATAGAGCTGAGAATAATTAATGAGTTAGTTATCAAATATAATTTAATGACGAGTATTAATTGACCATTTATAAAACAATTTTTAATTTTTTTTAAATTTACAGTAAAATAATGCTAAGGTATTACATAATTTAAAATAATTCAAAGGTAATGGAATCAAACAGTTGTAATTTTTTTAGTGAACAGAAATTTTTGAAAACTTCTCAAACTGTCAGTAAAATTGATAATCTCTTTTTTATTCTCCATATCTTTAATTTTAAATAGAGTGAAATAAAGAGTGAGACTTTAATACTTAAATTAAATTTAAGAAAGAGTCAATGAGTGTGAGTGAATGTAACAGATATTTTTGTAATAACAGTATTGTTGACAATTCACGCGCTCATCGATTCTATTATTTTAATGCGTTATAGAGATTACAATTTAAAATTCATTGTCAACGGCTGTACACGTCTGCTATTTGATTATAAGTGGTTATCAGTCTTATTGATTAAGTGATTCACTTTAAGATGTCGTTTCAATTAATAGAAATCGAGAGATCTGTCACTCCTTTCGCTCAAACAGGAGATAATGTCGAGACTAAAGTGCCTCAAACTGAGCCCGAAGTGACCACTGATTCAAGTAAAAGCAAAGCTTAAACATAGATATGATAACAATTGCTGAATCTGTTTACTCTTCCGGTTGACTCTTAGGTCCGGAAGAGCCGACAAGAGGTAAGGCATCACCAGATAGTTCACCGGTAAGCGAGGCGTCAGACGTGACAAAGCGTTCTGAGGATTCTCCTCGAGAAGAACCCGAAAGCGGAGACAAGACTGTCACTCCAGAAGAGCCGATACAAACTTCGCCGAAATTAGACGAACCGGTGGAACAAAAGGAAGAGGTGGCAGAGAAGGAAGAGTTAGCACCGACTCCTGAGCCAGAAGTGGATGAGGCCGAGGATGTGTCGAATGATAGTTATTTAGTGCGATCGCCAGCGGAACCGCCAGAATATACAGACACCGAAACGACTCAATCTTCCGATCAATAATGGATTATTTATTTTTATTTATACGAATTTACTTCATAGTTGTTATCTTCTTATTAAATAATTTGAAAATTGTTTTAAAATGTATTAAATATGATTCAGAAAGTAATTTTTATATTTTGTGAAAATTTTAAATACTTTTTATTGAGAAATGATTAAAATGTAATAAAAAAAAGTAAAAAACAAAGTTATGGTTTTTTAAACAAATATTTTAAAGTTACGAGTGTTACAGCCGTTAGCGTCAACAAACAGGCATTTTTTAAATAATTTATTTCATTTTGAAATTTTTTTATTGTATGTGCATTTTACTGTATGTACTATAGTTTTAGCAAATATGCAATTATTCATACTTATATTAATTTACACAATAATTACAGTCGTTTATCGATTTTATGAACCCATTTGGTTTTCAAAATTTGGTTCATAAATTCGGTGAGTTCATAAAATTGATTAATAATTTTTTTTATTACTTTTTCCAATTACATAACAAATGTGCTTATTTTTGATAGTAATAATCTATAAAAAAGTGCTGTTTCGTATAAATTATAAATATCTTCAGGTTTAAAATTTTCAATCAAATTTTTCAAATTTATTGACTAATCTTTTATGAACTGCTCACATAAAATTCATTTGACAGATTTTTTATTTAATCTCTTTATACTTAGCAATGATTTTGCCTTTTTTGGTCACAATTGCAGTTAAGTATGATTTTGATTTACGTTTATATTCACAAATTAAATCTTTACATTTAACACCGTTTTCTAACTTTGTTAAGATATATTTATTTTTAACTGAAATGTTATTTTTTTATTTTAAGACATTTATTAACAAATATTTACGAAATTATTAACACTTTAAATTAACGGTTTAACTCAAAAGGCATACACAAAATTCTATATGAATTTCTGATGTAATATTTAAATGCGGTGCAATGTTTTTTGTAATATGATATGGATTATAAAATGCAAAAGAAAAACAAAAAATATGTGGTTCATAAAATCGGTTAACAAATAAGAGATTTAATAGATTTGGTTTATGAAAATAGGTTCATAAAACTGATAAGTTCATAAAAACGATAGTTCATAAAATTGATTATGATTTACATTATAAAATATATATTTGGTTTTGGTTTTCAAGATTTGGTTCATAAAAACGGTTAGTTCATAAAATCGATAAAGGACTGTATATATAATATCAATGAGTCGGTCTGTTTGTCCGGCTACAGACTCGGAACTGGTCAGAAGTGGTGAGGGGTTCGTCGCTAATCAAGTAAATCAAGTTTAAATTTTAAAAATGCCCGTTTGTCAAAACGGACTGAAACGCTAGTTTTGAACTTTTTTGGTTTTGGTTTTCGTTCAGCGATTTTTGGTTCGAATAGAAAATTAATAGTGAATTTAATTTTAGTTATAATGTGACTTTGATTTATATTTATATTCACTAATTATGGCTTTATGTTTAATTCTATTATTAATTTTAGTAATTTTATCTAAATTTATCTATAAT
>JAQIYA010000139.1:0-28086 GCA_034699355.1 Microtritia minima | reverse complement strand
ATTTTTAATTAAATTGTACTTATTTTTAAAAATGTGTTGTTACATATTTAAAGTACATTAAATATGCATAAATATTGCCCTTTAAATTGTTTGCCTAACTTTATTAGTTTAAAAGATACAGATTTTTTCGTTCTTAACCAAAAGTATCAATACTTTTGACTGGCAGTGTAGGTATACCTCGAAAATCATTGGGCGGACCATAATTAACATTGTAATCAATTTCTTCAATAGTTTTATTAATAGCCCTCTCCTTCCAGTGACACCACTCGACAACTCTCTTAAGACTCATCAAAATGAGCGAAACCTTATGCCTCGACGACTGCGGTATCATTTGCTGCGTTTGGCGCACAAACACAACCAAATGCTCGAAAGCGGATAAATGCGAGCCTAGATTTGGATTGATTGCGAAAAATTTAAGCAAATATTTTTGAATTACAATTTCGAACTGCGTTTCGTTAATTCGAGTTATAAATCTGAGCAGAGGTTCTCTATCGCAGTCGCGCGCGGACTCGCAAACAATGGCCAACGCTTTCAACACATGAAATAAGAAGCCATACTTCTCGTCATTTCCCGCGAGTTTCTCGCAGTTCATCAAATTATAAAACCGTTTGCTATTCAATTGATTCAATAAAGTGTTAGCGCTGAGTCCGTGAAGCGCTATCAACTTTTTGAGCCTTGAAAAGCCCATCAAAGATAAGAGACTTTCATTATTGCGATCGGCGTTATGATCAAAATTGTGACCCGAGATATGGCCAGAGTCGACACTTTTAAATCGCTTGAATGGCTTGTAATGATTGTCATCGGCTTTCCTTTTATTAATCTCTTGATTACATCGACTGTTATTGTATTGATTCATGTCTTTCACACCTTAACTACGCATACAATATTGTATTTATTAAATATTGAATTATAATCAATGATTTCTCTTCACCTCAACAGATCCCAAGTGTGGCACACGTACAGCGGAAGCAAAACAGACGACACATCAATAACAATATCAAAACAACATTTGGCTTATTTGCACACAACAAGCGATTTATAAAATATTTGAATGCAATCCTTGCGAGTCTAAAGTTTAGCGACGATTAAAATCTGACTGTGATGTCACGCAAACAATGAGTCATTATTTTTAAAATTTATTTAAAGTTTGCTCGCAGTTATAGTAATGCCATCTATTTATAAATTTGCCCGACATTTAGTCTAAATTACAGTATTTCGTTGAAATAGTTATTTTGAAATGATATATATATAAGATATATTTTATATATTTTGTTTTATATTTTAAACTGATTTTATGTTTAACTGCTGAAACGATAAAATATTTGCAATACTGGTTGCCATTATATTGCAATCATAAATGGATTCCCACCGCTATAATACTTAATGGCATATTTTTGTATTTTTATTTATTAGAAAATATTATAATTTGACTAACTTTTAATTTAAATAAAAAATAAATAAAATATAGTTTATTTTAAAGAATTTATTAATAAATTTAGAAATTCTAATACACATATAATTAATTATGAAAATGTTTAATAAGCATAATTATGAGCTTCTTATGAAAACTGTTAACAATTTTTTTGATATTTAGAAATATAAGACAATTACAGTAATACATTTATAAACAAAATTATAATCTTATACCCAACTGTATTATGAAAATAATAAAATCAGCAAAAAAAACCAAATGCTTAAAAAAATAAATATTTAAGAATGTGTTTTCGTAAAGAGTTTGCAGTTTCGACATATCTTGAATAAGAAATTCACTGCTTTCGAGTCATTATTTCATTTCATACATTTCAAATTTGCCGGCAAATGACTGTCTTCGACACTCGCCGCGTATTTCGACACCACTCTCGGCGCCAATGAAACTCTCACTACAGGGTCATCAAACTTATACAACACCTCAGTGGTCAACACGTAATTGCGTTTAGGATATCGATTCGCGAGATCTATAAACGCGTTGACTATCTCTTCGCGCGAATTTGCGGCGATAAATAAATACAGTTTACGAATGTCTGGCTTATCGGCAATAAACTGACGCAATAAATCGATTTCGATTGCGGCGCTGATAGTCAATGAAATCAATTTCTCGAGTCGAGACAAGTGGTGAAGAGTATCATCTGATGGACGGCCGTTAATCGACAGCTCTATTGATTTCAATTGTGGCATATTTTTGTCGATGTCTTCGATGATGTTTTCGACACTATCGATATCCAGTGTTAGTCTTATTTGATCCAAATTCGGACAGAATGTCAGCACATTCTTATCGATTTCACTCAATTTACTTAACGTTAATCGCTTCAAATTAAGCGCCTTTTGTTTCGTATTTCGCAAAACATCGCCACAATTACTCACATCTTTAAGCGCTAATTGAGACAAATTTTTGCAATTCATTGCAATCCAGTTTAGAGTTTGGGTCGAAATGGATGTCGAAGTCGCGAAATTAACGCAAAGTGTTTCTAATATTGCAAATCTGCATATTTGCGCGAACGTAGACTTAACATGACTTTCACGGACATTAGAGTCGAAAGAAAACGCAATGTTTTTGACTCTCTTCGCGTACATCTCAGCGAACTTTTCCACATTTGAATTGTTATCAATTGTTGTTGAAATTTCTCGCAGTTTCGGCAAAAACTGTTCGCAGTTATCCTCTAATAAAGCATTCAAATCATTGATTTGGCATTCAATCAAATTCGGTGTCAAACGCAGTAACGCTTTGACCGAATCGTCTGTTTGTCTAACGCTACGTAAAGGCATCGACAGTTTCAGCAAATTTTGGCCAAACATTACTCCAATCATTCGATACGAGAAATTCAACTCATAGTATCCCTTCAAACAAATCGACTCTATTTGATGGCAATTTTTGTGAATTATACGCAAACATTCGTTCACATTATTATTCACGTTATTATGATAGACATCCAAAACAATATCATTTATAAATTTACATTTTCGAGTAATATTTTCCAATTTTAATTTGAAGCTTAAATAAATACTGCTTTCATCACTAAAATAGAGTCTATATCTTCTATTAAACAGCACTCGTTTCCACTGTTTAGCCACACATTCGTACGCAAAACAGTCATCAAATGAAAGCCAACTCAACATCTCTTCACACAAATCATCGCCAAATCTCTCGAATGAGTCGCGACTGTATTTAATTGTTTCACTCATTTCCACTTAATTTGCAAAAATCAAAACTCGAATCAATAGTCAAACACTCAACCAATTAAACACACTATTATTGACTGCTCAACAAAACACATGTGAATCACGTGATGTCAACAATGAATTGAGACAAAGTGTGATCGCATTAATGCCATAACAGTATTGCCATCTATTTGTTTGCGATAACAATGCGCTCGTATTTCGTGAGTAAAATTATTTTGTTCGCTATATTTGTTTCGATAATCATTTTTAAGTTTGAAATATTAACTCATATAATACACGCTTAATTGGCATAATTCGCTTAAGAAATTATAAACGAATCAATGACAACATTTTGTATATTAAGTTAAGCGCGATTTTCTATGTTTCGACTTATCCACAAAAAAATTAGAGTATATTCGGTTAAATATTGAAATAGTTTGCATTTTGATGAATGACTTATAAAAGGAAGTAACGATAGTAACGAAGTGATGAGATGATGTTTGAATGCGTTTTATGTTGAATTCGATTGTAAATAATAAAATCGAAAGAATGACACCAATAGTCCAAAACAGGTAAACTCCCTGAAGACGAGTAACTGATAAATAAATAAATCTCTTTTCGTCCACACTATTGATTATTTTCAATTTATTATCGGAATCGAATAAAACAATAGATAACCAATGATTATGAACACCGCTTTCGAATAAATTTGTATACCTATAGAGAAAAAAGTATGAATAAATTTTGTTAAATTTTAAAATTACTGCCTTTAAATTTTCAATTTCACAGTTTGCAAATCAAATTCACTCACATTGAGTTAAGTTCCAAAACGAGCTCATAATTTGTTTTATTCAAAACAAACAGAAAATACGGCACAATAACGCCTCCGTATTTGGATATATGAATAATTTCGTGATTATGTATTTTTCTTTTCAATACAAAGTCGTTAAAGAAAAAAGTATTCAAACGAACTCTAATCGCATATTCGGAGCCAACGAATACGTTACGACCGGATCTGACTTTATTCATGGCATCTATTAATTGGCGATTACTTTCTTCTTTGCCCACAATTCCTGACGATTTTAATACGTGAAATCTGGCACTAAAGTCTATTGCAATGTTATCACGAGTTTTATAGTCTTCAATAAATTTGGACATAAATGTATAATCAGTGGAATAAATTTGAACCTCTTTATCTCGATATAGATCTTCCCACGAATCGATTAAATCGTACCGTAAATTCTTAATAAAAAATTCTCGCAAAACACCGGAAAACGCAGCCAATAATGTGGTGCAGCTTAACAGCCATATCGAGAAAATAATTCTCTGCGTTAGAAATTTAGTGCATTTTTTAAAAGCATTTTTCGGATATGTCTCCGAAAGCAAAAGCGCAGAGTTATTGAATATTTGAATAAATAACGCATTGAGTGACTTTTCGGTTAAACATATGGATATCGAAATAATAATTAAAGAAAATAAAATTGAGAGCCAAACATAGATATCAAATGCCAGAAAAAATGAAAATGAAGACCAATTTTGTGGCGCATACACGCCTAGTATATGGTCTTCAGAGAACTGACCCAAACTTTTAGTCCTAATATATTCCGCATCGGGAACGTAATCTTGAATTAGTTCCACACTCGCCATTGTTGTCGGCGTTAAAACAAAATCAATCTTATTTTGCTGAAGCAACTCTAGGACTTCTGTTAATTTTTCTGCCCGATATCTCACTAAACTATAACAAATTTAAAATTATTGAGAAGTTTATATTAATTAGATATATCTAATTTTTTTAATTACTCATAATTATAATGAATAGAAAACTCTCGAATAAACTTAGCCCACACTCCGCAGATGTAGGTATTATCACATGTGATGAAAAACTGTGACCAAATCACTATAATTTGCAGTTTACGCTCTGTTAACACCGTTTGATTTTGTCTGATAGTGTTAACTGTGTTCACCGGTAAAAACTCGCATAAATTCCAATTATAATCCATTATATTGATTACTAATTAATAATTATCTTTAAAAATAGAAAATAGAATTTATTTTGAAGATAACGTAAACTTTTTATTTGCAAACTTTTTTTTCATATTTTTATACGATATTTATATATTTCCAAAAAATTTAAATTAAGCTATATTTAATGACAAATCGAAAATATTGATTTTTACATTTGAGATCATTTACTAAAAATATTACATATTATTATTTTATATTTTATATAATAATAAAAAAATAGAGTAAACAAAAATATTTATGTTTTTATGAATGTTTGATAATTTATTAATAATTACAGACACGTGTATATAATATTACATTAGAATTTTGTGATAAAATGTGAATCTCATAAAATTCTTAATTATTAGTACATTTTTCATAAAAAAAATAAGAAAATTATACAAAAATCGTAATCTCATTGTAATTTAATTTAATTTAATGTAATTTAATAGCATTAATAACTTTATCATTAAATTGATTATATGATGCATTTGTTTTGGTATTTAATTTTTATACAGAGAGAATATATAACTAATAAAAATTTATTAAAAAAGTTATAATAAAATTTTATGAATATTATATAACAGTGTTGGATAAAAAAAATTATATTTTATTACTCTACTATTTATTATTTTTAAAATACTATTAACTAAATAACTATAGCAACAAACATTAAAACTATTGTTTTAATGAAACATAAAATTACATAAGAATAAGTGTCAAGTCTGTGCCATATAAGTAAAATTAAGGTTTTAATTTGTATAAACATTCGAAATTCAAAAGTAAAGTTTTTATTTAAATAATTATTTTTATTTCTAATTATAAAAATAATATAATAGATTATGCTGTAAGAAATAATATAAACAGTGTTAAAGTTAATTAAAAATGCCAACAAATCGAAATTTAGAAATAGATGCGACTAAAACATTGCCAATAAATATGGCTGTAAAGTCTGCGGGAAATCATTTCTATGAAATTGGATTATCTATGTTTGCGTTCAATTCGATTAGAAGAAGCAAAATATATCATCCCATTGTTGTTTTATTAATAAATTATATATATATTTTTCAATGTGCTGTGGCTTTAATGATGAATGACGAACACAGACAATTATTTCTAATGCTCGGCGTTTTTTCTTATTTTTTAAATTTAAAATTACATATAAGTTTAGCAATTATATTAGGATCTAATTTTACCACAATTATGCAATTACTTCATTATTACAATTATAAATATAACATTAAACCCATTTACTTAAAGCCATTTGCAATGATATGTGGTTTGGTTTCTCCCAAAAGTGTAGGAATTACTGATATCAATGCAGTCATTAAATTACTAAATACAAGCTTTAAATTAATGTATTGCATAAAAATATTAATTAACATTTGGACATTTTTTGTGTTTTTATTACCATTCATACCATTGGCTCTCAACTGTCAATTTAATTGGATTTACATATTAATTACCTTTTGGAGTGTTATGTTTGCGATGTCGAGCAGATATTTTATGCTGTGCTTAAGCTATCAAATTATATATTTTTATATCATTTGTTTGTATTTTAAATTAAAATTGAATATCTTAAAAGTTAATATTAAAAATACAACACTCGTATTACATAATTCTCGCCTTAAATTATTAATCGACAATTTAAATGAATTATTTAACGAAATCTCTATTTATAACCAAAATTTTTGGTCCAAATTTTCATTTTGTTTTTGCACGTTTTACACCATAATTGTATGCATGACTTTATATATTTCGTTATTTGGAGTTATGAATACTGTGACCAGAATTGGTCTCAATTGTTGTACTGTCTGTTTGTTTACTCTTTTATTTGGATATTTAAGAACAGCTTCTTCTTTAATGCTCGAAATCGATTCTTTATATCCATTACTTAACAATTTATTTTTTACCCAAAGAAGAGGCAAAATATTTTTAAATATTAAAATTAAGGTAATTTAAGAAAGACAATATTTAAATACTATATTTATTAACAATAAATGATATGATTTTTCTTTCGTGTAAATACAATATTCTGTGATATATTTAAATGTAATAATTATTTATTATAGTTATTATCTCTCATCGAATTTATTGGTTGCAATCGTATTGGATTTTACTGTTGGAAACTATTTTTGATAAATTCATTTCACACCTATGAAGTCAGATGTTATTATATTTTTCAATTAATTCATATTTTTATACAAATAATTTTTGTATTATCTTTCAGATACTAACTTATATGGCGTTATTATTTTTGAAAATTGTCGACATCTCCGCGTAAAACTTATTTGATAGTTAAAAGAAAAATTCTCGTTATGAACACATTAAATAGAATTTCTAATTATATCAATTTATGAAATTATAGATTCAAATGCAATTTTAGATTTATTTTAAAATTCATGCCAAAACAAATAAAATACATTTAGGCATATGAGAATAGGCTTAGTTTGAGCTTAAGCTTATTAAGTTCAGCTCACTGAGCATTATTTGTATGTCAAGACATTATCTTTGAAATTTAATTATTTTTATTATTTTTTAAAATAAATTAAATTATTTCGATGTTTTTATATAAAATGAGCAATTATAAAGTTTAATGTGAAATCAATATTTTATAAAATACTTAATAATTACATTTTTAATTTGAAAAATAAGAAATGTATTTCATTGTAAATAGATTTATCTTTATTATAGTTAAATAATACTATACTATAAAATTTTGGTCTATTAATTTTTCAGATAATAAAATTTGTGAATATTATTAAACAGTGTTAAATAAAATTTTTATGACACAATAATTATTTTATTACACTTACATTAATTAATTACAAATTCTATTAACTAAATAACTATAGCAACAATAATTTTAAAAATAACATAAGTATGTGCGACATAAGCAAAATTAATTTTTGAATTTGATTAGATTTTTGAAATTTAATTGTAAAGATTTTATTTATAGAATTATTTTTATTTCTAATTAAAACAATAATGAAATTGATAATACTATAAGAAATAACTATTATCTGAGTTGAGTTAAATAAATATGTCGACAAATTATCGAAAGTCAGTTATAGATATGACTAAACCATTGCCAACAAATATCGCTGTAAAGTCTGCGGGAAATCATTTCTATGAAATTGGATTATCTATGTTTGCGTTCAATTCAATTAAAAGAAGTAAAATATATCATCCAATCGTTGTTTTGCTTATAAATTATTTTATTATATTTCAATCTATAATAGTTTTTAATATTAACGGCGATAATAAAGACTTGTTTCTAATGCTTTGAGTTTGGTCTTACTTTTTAAATTTAAAAGAACACATAACTATAGCAATTATATTGGGATTTAATTTTACTACAATTTCGCAATTAATTCATTATTACAATTATAAATATGACATAAAACCGATTTACTTAAAGCCGTTTGCAATGATATGTGGTTTGGTTTCTCCCGAAAGTGTGGGAATTACTAATATAAATGCAGTCATTAAATTGTTGAAAATCAGCTCTAAATTATTGTATTTCAATAGAATTCTCGTTAATTTTTGGACATTTTGTTTGCTTTTTTTATCATTTATACCATTGGCTCTCAACTCTCAATTTTATTGGATTTATATATTAATTACTTTTTGGAGTGCAATGCTTGCGATAACAGAGAGATATTTTATAATGTGCTTAAGCTATCAAATTATTTACTTTTATATAATTTGTTTGTATTTTAAAATACGAATAAATATCTTAAAAGTAAATTTGAAAAACTCGATAATAGTTTCAAAAGATTCAAGTCTTAAATTATTAATCGACGATTTCATTAAATTATTTAACGAAATATATCTAAATATAATCGAAATTTTTGGTCCAAATTTTCATTTGCTTTATATATATTTTACACTCTCTTAATTTGTATGGCGTTATATATTTCTTTATTTGGTGTTATGGATAGTTTGTTCAGACTTGTTATCAATTGTTGCACTGTCTGTATATTTACTCTTTTATTTGGATATTTAAGAATATCCTCTTCAATAGTATCTGAAATCAATTCATTATATCCATTACTTAATCAATTAATTGTCACTCGAAGAACAAACAAAATTATATTAAAGAATAAATTTAAGGTAATATACGAACGGCTGGAAAAATTTTTATTATTTGTATTATTATAGTTGATTAAAGATCAGTCTCTTGTTTTATTCACAATAAAAATTATTTTTTTTAAATGTAGATATAAATATGAAGTATAAATATAAGTATGAATCTATATTTACAAATTCTAATAATATTTTTAAGTTTAACAGAACGAATAAGTCGCCTAATATTTTATTAATTTTTTTCCTAATACTCTAATATTAAATTTATAATATATTCAAATCATTTAATAAAATTAAAGTTAAAAAACTTAAAACTATTAAATGTATTTAAATTTGTTTATTAATATATTATTATAAAATAATAATTTAATAAATTACACTCATTATAGTTATTATCTCTCATCGAATTTATTGGTCGAAAACGCATTGGATTTTACTGTTGGAAACTATTTTTGATCGACTCTTTTCACAGTTTCGAAGTCAGTTATTTTTTAATTTTCCAATGTTTTAAAAATTGATTTAATCAAATATTTTTTGTAAAATTTTTCAGATATTAACTTATATGGGGTTATTATTTTTGAAAATTGTCGACATCTCCGCGTAAAACTTATTTGATAGTTAAATGAAAAATTCTCGTTATGAACTCATTAAATAGAATTTTTAATTATATCAGTAAAAATTTATGAAATAATAGATTCAAATTCAATTTCAGATTTAATTTAAAATTCATGCCGAACGCACATAAAATACATTTAGTCAGGAGAATAGGCTTAGATTGAGCTCGAGCTTATTAAGCTCGAGCTGTGCTCACGCAGAGTCATATCAGTAATAATAATTTTCAAGTTAGTCTTGTATTAAATTAAATTCCAGTCATTAGATTATGATATCTCGATTTACCATCACTAATGACATCACTTGAAAACATGAAAATTATGAAATTCGCTAATATTTATAGCCATATTAAATATGTATTGTCTGTTTTATCATTGACTGGAATGACAAAACTATTGTAATTCAATCTTTTTAAGTAAAAATAATATTTCAGTAAAAATATGTATAAAAATTTTTTTTAAAAATGCAAATAATATGCTAAACCTTGTTATTGTGGTTTCAGGTATTCATTTTTAAATACAAGAAAATAATTTGCTTACTTAATAATATGGTGTTGCGTGCAGTCCCGACCTGTCCTGCCAGGTCATCTCCCGATCGGCGATCACCACAACCTTTTAATGATTTCTCTCACGACAAACACTTATTTAAGTCACTCACAATTAATTAATCAATTAAATTACTTAAATAAATCAATGCCTGAATTTATTAGCGATAATTTAATTAATAGAATTCAAATTCAAACAATTTAAATCGAACATCGAAACAGATTTTAAACGATAGCTAAATAATGAAAGACTGATCGCTAACGTGTCTTATAATCAGCTATTAATGACTATCAATGAATAACGAATAAAATAGTTTTTACAAAATTACAGTTAAACATAGTAAATGTCAACTTTAAAAGAGAGCGCTATCATCGCATATTGATTTACAATTTTATGGCAATTTAATTAAAAATAAATTTTATTTATTTATTCGTATATTAAGACATAATATTTGAAATTTAATTATTTTAATTATTTTTTAAAAATAAATTAAATTATTTTGATATTTTTTTTATATAAATTGAACAATTTTATAGTTCAATGCGAAATTAATATTTTATAAAATACTTAATAATAAGTACATTTTGAATTTGAAAAATAAGATATTAATTTGAAATACAAAAATAGGTATTTCATTGGAAATAGATTTAGCTTTATTATCGTTGAATAATATTAAACTATAAAATTTTCGTCTATTAATTTTTACAGAGAAAATATAACCGTATAATAAAATTATTTAAGAGTGTTAAATAAAATATTCATTACAAAGAGAATTATTTTATTACACTTATATTTATAATTTACAAATTCTATTAACTAAATAACTATAGCAACAATATTTTTAAAAATAACATAACTATGTGCGACATAAGCAAAATTAATTTTTGAATTTGATTAGATTAAGTTAAATAAATATGTCGACAAATTATCGAAAGTCAGTTATAGATATGACTAAACCATTGCCACCAAATTTCGCTGTAAAGTCTGCTGGAAATCATTTCTATGAAATTGGATTATCTATGTTTGCGTTCAATTCGATTAAACGAAACAAATTATATCATCCCATCGTTGTATTGTTAATAAGTTATATTTATATATTTCAATGTACTGTCGCTTTAGTTATCGCTGAAGAAAATAGACACTTGTTTTTACTGCTTGGAAATTCGTGTTATTTTTTAAATTAAAAAATACATGGAAATTTGAATTTTATTTTAGCATTAAATTTTACTATAATTTCGCAATTAATTCATTATTACAATTATAAATATGACATAAAACCGATTTACTTAAAGCCATTTGCAATGATATGTGGTTTGGTTTCTCCCGAAAGTGTGGGAATTACTGATATCAATACTGTCATAAAATTACTGAAAACAAGCAAAAATTTAATGTATTACAACAAAATTCTCGTAAATTTTTTCACATTATCGGTGTTTTTAATATCCTTTGTAACATTAGCTCTCAACTGTCCATTTAATATTATTATTTATATATTAATTACTTTTTGGAGTGTTATGGCATCGATTTCGTGCAGATATTTTATAATGTGCTTAAGCTATCAAATTATTTACTTTTATATCATTTGTTTGTATTTAAAATTACGAATAGATATCTTAAAAGTAAATTTAAAAATCTCATTAATAGAATTAAATAATTCACGCTTTAAATATTTAAACTACGCTTCAAATAAATTATTTAACCAAATCTATAATTATAATCGAAATTGTTGGTCAAAATTTTCATTTAGTTTATACATATTTGTTACTATAATTATAATAATATTTTTTTATGCCTCGATATTTAGTGCTCTGAATTCTCTTACCAGACCTGTTTCAATCCTTTGCAATGTCTTTTTGTTTATGTTATTAGTTTTCTATTTAAGAATATCTTCATCATTAGCATCAGAAATCAATTCATTATATGCTTTACTTAACAAATTATTTGTTGCGCGTAAAAGAAATTTTTCTATAAACAATAAATTTAAGGTATATATTTGAAAGCATATTAAAATTGTTTCTCTTAAAATTTATAACTAAATTGATAATTATAGCTAACATTTCTATAAATTAAATTCATTACAGTTATTATCTCTCATCGAATTTATTGGTCGCAAACGCATTGGATTTTACTGTTGGAAACTATTTTTGATCGATTCGTTTCACAGTTTCGAAGTCAGTTATTTCGTCCACTTTTTTTGTAAATTTCTTTAATTAAATAATTGTTGTAAAATTTTTCAGATATGAACTTATATGGCGTTATTATTTTTGAAAATTGTTGACATCTCCGCATAATATTCATTTGATAGTTAAAATAAAAATTTTAGTTATAAGTACGGCCGACAACTGGTCATCGATTGTTGTTAATGGTCATCGTTTTTGAGTTAATGATTTAATTACACCTCATACACAGTACAGTATTAATGACATGAAAATGTCGAAATATATTATTTACATTTATAAACTTAATTACTGTATATATATTTTCATTGTACAGTTATAATTATGATATATACATAGAACATACAGATCTGTCGGAATAGGACGCGACTCAATTTTATACACAAACTGGTTTTTCATATCTCTCTATCCCTTATTAACTCGTTTTGCCATTAATCCGTCTACAAAATAAACTTATAAGTTAGACTCAAAAGCATGTAGACTAGTGATAGGAATGTGATCAAAATGTAAACAATAAACTCATTTCATTAATATTTAGCATATTTCACTATTTAATGAAAATGGTTCTATCATTGAGTGAAAGTCAATTTATAATTGAAAATTATTGTAAATGTAAATCATTTAAAATAGTTAAATCTCTATTTTACGACAAGTTTAATAAAAATTTAGTTAAAAGTACAATTTACAGATTAGTGAACATATTCAATACTACAGGAAGTGTTGAAAATAAAAAGCGAAATGTGTTAACTCCGGCAGTGTTATCTAAACTCAATAAAAGTTTTTTAGAAAATTTCAACAATTAAAAAATAATAAGTATAAATAAATAAGAATAAATAAGCCAATATTATTATTAGTGTCAAATAAACTTTCTAAACACTAGTTTAAATAAAAATTTTCATAGACATTTGATGCAACTATCAAACTAACTGCAAAGCTATAAGCATTGAAAACCAGTTTTTGTGAAAAATCGAGTCGCTTTTTATTCCGACCGAACTGTACTGCGTCTAATTCTACATAAATATGTAGAATACGCAGCGTGACCAAACGTCAAGGATTCGCCTTGAATGTCAAGGAATTGAAGGGTCGTCAAGGAATAAGGAAAGGGTCTTTCCTTGACATAGAAAGGTCAAGGAATGAAAAATCAATAAACAAAAATAATTTTATTAAAAAATAATTATTATAAAATTTTCTTAAATTAAATCATTATCAAGACTTTACTAAACAAACAATTTTGTTATTCAATATGTTTATATTGAATAATTTTTATCTGTATTAATTTATTAATATTAATCTCAATCTATTAAATAATTTTTCTCATAAAGTATAACTATTTATTGAAAATTTCAAAATATATTATGTCACAATGCTTTCTTTATGAATTTATTATTTTTATTTTTAAAAAATTAAAGTGAACTGAGAGTGGAAAAAGAATAAGTGTGAAAAAAATATTAAAACACCTTCCGATACGATGTTTATCTCTATTTCGTCCAATTGATCGTTTAATTAAAAATTCAGATGAAAATATTAAAAAGTACTAGAATTTTACATAAATTAGGAGTGAAAGTGTCATAAATTATTGTCGATTTTGTTAAGTAAGCAAAATTATTGATCTTAATAAATGAGAATTGTTTTAAATTTACTCATCTTTTTATGGAAATTTTTCATAAAAATGTTTTAATTTTAGAAAATGATAAAACTAATGCATCGAATTAGTATGGTATTATGATTAAAATTAATTTTCAACTTAAAAATAGAAATTAAGTTTTTTTGGATTAGCATTTTGATTTTGAAAAATCTGTTAAATTTTAAATGATTAAATTTATTTAAAAATCTTAATTATTATGAAGTTATAATTATTTGTGACATTTTAAAAGTTAATCGGAAATTTTATTTCACAAAATAAATTCGTTTAATCATCTTTACTATAATTTTAATTAAATTGTTCCGAAATGAACGATTGTCTTATAAATTATGAAAATTTAATTGAGGATGCATTAATAATGCTAAATACAATAATAAAAATAATATTAAATTAATTTAAATAAAAAATTTTATGGTCAACGAATGTCAAGGAATTTTTTCATGAAAAATTAAAAAATCAAGGAATGACAAAAAAAATTACGGTCACGCTGAGAATACGTATAAATAAATACATAAAAATTGTACATAAATATGTATAATTATTATATGTTATCGGAAATTTTTGGGAACTTTAAATTTTTGAATTTTTTTGGTATTTTTATTTTTATGGTTAAAAATATTCAAAGTATTATATCTCTATATTGGCTGACTTGTAAGCCGTGATATTTGGCAAACTAATATACATATACTGCGAGAGTGAAAAGTCGTTTCCCTTACAAGCGATGTACAGTAAAACTTACATATAAAACACAAATCTATCTTATTTATCTTCTCACATCGAAAATAACGTTTAAGCCATGATATCTTTGTGGTCAAAGAATATCGATGTTGTTTTGATTTTGAATGATTTGCATCCATTTTACTAGTCTTTGTTTTAAAGACGCATTGATTTGTTTACTGCATGCAATGTTTACTGTAGAGATTATCCTTCCTATACTTATAGCATTGCTTAAGGGAAACGAGTTTTCACTCTCGCAGTATATGTATAAATATAAGTATCAAATTATTAATTAAATTTAAATTTTGAAATTTATAAAGTAATATGAAATTATGGTTATGTATTAATATATTTAAGTATAGATATTACAAAACTTGTGAGCAATCAATTATTTTAAAAAGTTGGAAATAATTTCATGCTATAAATGCGAAATAAATATAAAACTATTAATAAATTATTATTTCATAATGTTAGCCAACCGTTATGTTTACAAAGTTATCGCAATAACAATAACAATTTAGCAATTATTTATTTAGTATGTTCTTAAACGCACTCATTATGTTTCTTATGATATTGATTACACAATATAACAGTCTCTACTTAAGCCAAACAAACGAGCTCTGCGTTAACAAAAAGTTTATTTTGTAACTAAAAAATATGTTTTCTAAATGAAATTTCTATATGAAATTTAGAAAAAACATTAATTAATAAAAATGTCAAAATTAATTGCACCACAACTGAATGTCAGTCTCCCACTGCCGCCAACCCTCGCCATCCGCACCGCCGGACAGCACTTACGCCTCTACGGCTTATCGCGCTTCTCGTTCGCCGGCGAAACGCCAACTCTGCTCCACAATCAGGCGTTAGTCTCACTCATCCTAATCGCAGTCATCGTTCGCAGTGCTGTCGCCATACTATTGCCCGACGACACCGATGCCCACCTCTTCCTCTCGATCGGCGACTTTCCTCACTTCCTTCGCGCCCGCATTCACTTCAACCTATTCATTATGCAGGCCTCCGGTCTGGCGTTCGCCACTCAACTCATTCACAACTGGAACTATTACCACAACGTGTCGCCCACTTATCTCAAGCTGTTCGCCGCTCTGTCCGGTTCGGTACCGCCCGCGGCCATCGGCATCACCAGTAAACCGAAACTAATTATTTTGTTACGTTTAACGCGCGCCACATTTAAAGTCTGCCAATTCTTGCCATTTATAACATCAGTGTTTGTGTTCACCATATCGTTCGTAATTCTTGCGCTAAACAGCCCATCAGTCGAGTCCATCATAATAGCCGTTCCCTGGAGTGCTCTTCAGGGTCTGGTCTCCTACTACGTGGTCGCCACCTCTTCGTGGCATTTCGTCTACTTCTGTCTCATCTGTTTCTATTTGGAGGCGAAATTAAATCAGTTGAACACCGAAGTGAGAAATATGATCACTGATAAGTACCGGATTACGAGTGAAAATGTCAACTTTATAATCAAAACACTGAACTCAATACGAGCCGAAATTCAAGACTATAACGACAATTATTGGTCGAAATATATTCTGTGTTTTTACTCGTTATACGGATTTCTCATCTGTTTCTTACTCTATGTGGTGATGTTTGGCGAAACGATTGTTGCCGTTCGGCTCATATTCGCAACAATGCTGTCATACCTGACCAGCTTTGCCATACTATTTATGCTCAGAGCCTCTTCGGTGGCGTTAGAATCGGAACAGTCTTATCATTTGCTTAACAGTTTGTTTGCGCAGTTTTCCAAACAGCATAAAAATTTATTGAGCGTAAAACTTAAAGTGAGTATTGATTGAATTGAATGTAAAACTGCTATTAATGTGAATCACACTATAGTTGTTAATGATTATCGAAAACCAAAAGAAAAACGCCTTTTACTGCTGGAAATTATTCGCTATTAATTACTTTAAATTTTACGAGGTTTGCAAAAATAAATATTTAAAACAATATATAAATCATTTAATTATACTTTTTTTGGTTAATTTTAATAGATTACAGCACTGATGGCGGCCATATTTTTACGAATAATTCAATTACGCTTTGATAATTAATATTTTAGTTTTAGTTATCTATGAAAAAATTATATAAATAATTATATAAATATTTTATGTAAAAAGTTAAAGATAATTATAATAAAGCTATAATTTAATTCATGTATTTATCATATATAAAATTTTAATAATGTAAACTCCAACTCAGCCCAAGCACGAGTACTGAGTTCACTTTTAAACGATGTTTAAATTTCAAATTTTTAAAAAAATTGTGATTAAATGTCTATTATGATGGTAAGTGTAAACATACTGAATATCATTATAATGTCGTGTTAACGATGTCATCGATAATGAATCTGTTACAGTATTATTTTATTTACGAAATCGATTTTGGGTTTATTTTATTTTATTATTATTTTATGTTTGGATTGAAATGTTAGAAAACAATATCCTTAGGTATTTAAAAATATTGTGAGCTTTGATTTTTATGTTATAATAATGACATAATAACATTATTCATATTTTAAATGTATTTAAGTTGTTTTATAGTAATATACAGTTTAAATAATATTAATTCAATGCGTAAATAATATGAGAAAATATATTCCTCATTAATTGCTAAACAATTATAGGCTTAAACCAAATAAATTTTATATTATCGAAAATAATTTATTAATTATTAAAATAATGAATTATTATTGGGATTTATGCGAGTTTATTCCGGTGAACACGATCGCCACACTCAAACAAAATCAAACCTCGTTAATAGAGCGCAGATTGCGATTCATACCGGGATGGTTGCAATTTCTGGTCACACATAACGATAACTATTTGTGCGGAGTGTTGGCCAAATTTATTCGAGAGTTTTCGGTTCATTATAATTATGAGTTAATATTGTGTAAAAATGTATATTTTATTTTATATCATAAAATTAAAATTTGAATTTAGTTTACAGCGATATTCTGGTGAAGATGGGCTCGAGTTGTATCAGCAAAACAAGCTCGACATCGTCTTATTTCCGACCACAATATCAAAGTACGAACAATTTCTCGATTACGTTCCAGATCTCGACTTTATTAGGTCCGCAAGTATGGGTCAGTTCTCTGAAGACCATATATTAGGCGTGTATGCGCCACAAAATTGGTCCGCATTTTCATTTTTTCTGGCGTTTGATATCTATGTTTGGCTCTCGATTTTAATTTCATTGATTATTATTTCGATATCCATATGTTTAACCGAAAAGTCATTCAATACGCTATTTATTCAAATATTTAATAACTCCGCTCTTTTACTTTCGGAAACATATCCAAGTAATGCTTTTGAAAAATGCACTAAACTTCTATCGCAGAGAATTATCTTCTCGATATGGCTGTTGAGCTGCACTATATTGTTGGCTGCTTTTTCGGGTGTTTTGCGAGAATTTTTTATTAAGAATTTACGGTACGATTTAATCGATTCGTGGGACGATCTATATCGAGATAAAGAGATTCAAATTTACGCGTACGACAACTCATTTATCTTCAATTATATAGAAAAATATAAGTCAATAGATAACATGGCAATGGATTTTAGCGCCAGATTTCACGAGATAATTGCTTTCGGAATCGTTACCGGAAAAGAACAAAATCAAGAATTATTCGACGCCAGGAATAAAGTCAGATCCGGTGGTAATGTATTGGTTGGTTCAGAATTTTTTCTACGCGATCAGTTGAATAACTTCTGCGATTACGAGTGTGTTTTAAAAATGAAAATATATAATCACGAAATTATTCATATATCCAAACACGGAGGCGGTGTTGTGCCCTATTTTCTATTTGTTAATAATAAAACACATTGCGATCTCGTTTTGATGATAAACTCCATGTGAGTGACTATTAGAAATAAAAATACAACATTTAATAAATTTATTTTAATCTCTCATCTCTATAGGTATACAAATTTATTCGAAAGCGGTGTTCATAATCATTGGTTATCTATTGTTTTATTCAATTCGGACAATAAATTGAAAATAATCAATAGCTTTGACGAAATGCAATTCATTGATTTATCAGTTATGCGTCTTCAGGGGGTTTACCTGTTTTGGATTATTGGTGTCATGGTTTCGATATCATTGTTTTTAATTGAATTAAATTCAAAATTCAATCGAAAGTTAATTCGTTTTGTGAGAATTCAATAAAACGAGAAAATACTAATCTAATTAAGTTAATATAATACGGTTCGTTATATTCATCCAAATAACTATTCTAAGCTCTCATTTATATTTATAATTTCTGCGATAAAAAAAATTCTTTTATTCTCTTAATTATATTCAAATCACAAAACAGTTTGATATTTGAATATAATTAAGAGACTAAAAGAATATAAAATATTTATTTTTACATTCTTTCAAAGTCTTTTTTTAAATTTTTTAAAAATTTGAATTAATTAATGTTTAATTTTAAAAATTGTAATAATAAATTTCTTCGTGATTTAAAAACTACAAAGTCTACACTGTTTAACATTATATGTAAACGAAATAAGACACGTATAAACATTTTTTATTATTAATTAAGAACACAATTATTAGTCTAGTTATTAAATAGTTTATACATTACTGATAAACAATAATATCTAAAATTATATTACAAAATAATTTTTAAATGTCTAGCATGTAATTAAATATCTATTAAACTAGAAGTATAAACAGACTGAAGTCATTAGAGTTGTATTTCAGATATTTCTAGAAATAAATCTATTTGTTATTACATTAACAGTAAAATAATATTTTTTGTAAAAATAAATTTGTGATATAGATAAGTGTATTTTTAAATTAAATCATAAGCTCATTATGGATTAATAAAACATAAAGACAAGTAATGTGATTTAGGAGTAAAGTATTGAGTGATATAAGTTTGACTGTACTGTCATAACAATTGTTTTATTTTTAGGACTAGTATCTTCAAGAAATTATTTTAGTAAAAATGGCACCTTAAAAGGTCTAACAATCTATATAAAGGTAAACAAAAGGCAATTATTTTTTGTATGCAAGCATATTATTTAATTATCAAATTAAAGTTTAAAAATAAGTTAGAAAATGAATATTTAAATATTCTCGTGTAGAACGACATTGAATGTCAAAAATTTATAACATATAAAACATAAATATATGTCATCTTTTAAATTTTTAACAATTTCATTCATAAACTATTAATTTTTATTTATCATTTATTACGATTTGTTTAATATTTAAATTAGTTTGAAAATAGTTTTTTATATAATTATAATAATTTTTATATAATTATACTTTTTTTTTACTTTTGAAATTACTTAGAATTACAGCTTAAACATAAAAAAAAACTTCTATTTTAATGAATATAAGATATCTTATATTTAATATAATATATAATAATTTAATTTTATTAGAATTCATTAATAATGGATTATAATTGGAATTATAATTTATGCGAATTCCTTCCGCTCAACACATTTGTCGCTCTCAAACCAAATCAAACCGAGTTAACAGAGCGTAAACTGCAATTTATAGCTGGAAGAACATTATCGTTTTTGATCTCATATGATAATAACTACATCTGCGGAGTGTGGGCTAAGTTTATTCGGGAAATTTCAATTCATTATAATTATAAGTATATATCGTTTTAAAAACAAATAAATGCTTTTTCTCAAAAAAAAATTTATATTCGTTTCAGTTTAGTGAGATATCAGGCCGAAAATTTTTTTGAAGGCTTTGAGTTGTATGAGCAAAATAAGATTGATTTTATTTTAATACCGACAACTATGGCGAATCTCGAAATGGTTCAAAAATACGTTCCCGATGTTGAATATATTATGACTAAAAGTTTGGGTCAGTTCTCTGAAGACCATATATTAGGCGTTTATGCGCCACAAAATTGGTCCTCATTTTCGTTTTTTCTGGCATTTGATATCTATGTTTGGCTCTCGATTTTAATTTCATTAATTATTATTTCAATATCCATATGTTTAACCGAAAACTCATTCAATACGTTATTTATTCAATTATTTAATAACTCTGCTCTTTTACTTTCGGAAACATATCCGAAAAATTCTTTTAAAAATTGCACTAAATTTATATCACAGAAAATTATTTTCTCGATATGGCTGTTGAGCTGCACTATATTATTGGCTGCTTTTTCTGGAGTTTTGAGAGAATTTTTTATTAAGAATTTACGGTACGATTTACTCGATTCGTGGGAAGATCTATATCGAGATAAAGAGGTTCAAATTCACACACTCGACACCTCTTTTTTGTTCATATATATTGAAGAATATAAGACTAGTGATGACATTGCACTTGATTTCAGTACAAGACTTCACGAAATAAATTCTGTAGGAATTGTGAGCGAAGAAAAACGAAATCAACAATTTATTGACGCCACGAATAAAGTCAGATCCGGTAGTAACGTATGGGTTGGGGAACAAAATTTTCTAAGAATACTTTTGAATAGTTTCTGCGATTACGACTGTGTATTGAAAAGAAAACTATATAATCACGAAATTATTCATATATCCAAATACGGAGGCGTTATTATACCATATTTTCTATTTATTTTGAATAAAACAAATTATGAACTCGTTTTGGAAATTAACTCAATGTGAGTGAGCATACAGTAAAATTAAATTATTATAAAAAATTGCGGAATATATTAATCTCTTTTATTGATTAATTTAATATTATAAAAATTATAAAAATTAATAATTTCTATATACAGGTACACAAATTTATTCGAAAGCGGTGTTGAAAATCACTGGATATCTATTGTTTCATATAAATCAGAAATTAAATTGAAAATAATCAATAGTGTGGACGAAATGCAATTTATCATTCTATCAGTTACTCGTCTTCAGGGAGTTTACCTGTTTTGGATCATTGGTGTTATTGTTTCGATCTCATTGTTTACAATTGAATTCAATATAAAACGCATTCAAACATCACTTCATTACTTCTTTACTAAATTAACATCTTTATATGAGACTTTTATTATAATTTAAACTACCTATTTATATAACCGCTTACATCCTAAGTTCTTGTGGATAAGCCAAAACACAGAACATCGCGCTTAATTTAAAATAAATATGTTTCAAAGTATATAAGCCTATAGCTTGTAAAGCCGAGTTGATTTTTCTTCAAAGTCTTCAAACTTATTAGTAATAATTTATTACTTTAGATAAGCCGCTACTTATCCACAAGAACTTAAGGTAATTGAGTTCATTCATCCAATTAGCTATTATGTACTCTCAATTATATATATATAATATATATTTTATGAAAAATTCTTATTTTAATAAAATTCTAATCATACAACAGTTTTATGATTTGTGACTAAAATTATTTTATATTATTTGTAAGTTTATTTATAATTCATTTGATATAATTCAATAATATGTTTACTGCTATTTAGAGAGTGTACTCAAAAAATTTTTCAAAACCTTTTGATTATATCTAAATTATGTTTGAATACAATTTTTAACGAAATTATATCGAATATATAAAATACTTTATTTTTAAAATATAATAAAATTTACTATGAATTAAAGTCAAATTAACTTCAACTAAACTGCGCGTAAAATGAGTGTAAGTTATAATAAGTAGATATAAAGAACAGATTCATACTAAAAACCATACAGTAGTGCATGTTTTCATAATTTTAAGCGCTTATCTCATAAAACTCATACGTTTAAAAAAAATAAATATAAAAAAAATAATATTATATAATCTATCAATTTTTTTAGATTTTCGAACAACTTTCAGATATAAGATTTAAATTAGACTTAAAACTATTCGCAATTGCAAGCTATATAAACATTGACTTTCTTATAACTTTACTTTTAATAATTTAGACAACATTTTATTGTAATTTTAAAAAGAAATGAATAAAATCAAAAGTAAATTTATTTTTAATCTATATTTTAATCATTTATATTTTAACAATTTATTTTACCATATTTATACTTCAAAAAATTTAAATTAAATTAATATTTTATAAGTTTATTTTAGAATTAATTATACACAACTAACTAACATTTTAAATTAAAAATAAGATGTGATACATGATGTAAGGGAGAATTTTCCTTAAACTTTGTGTGTAAGTTCTTGTAATGGTTCCTAATCTTCATTCTTCAATAAATATTATTTTGACTAATAAATTATTTTTTACAAACCTTATAAAGTTATCCCTATATAACATTAATTAGAAAGAAAATGAAATTTAATACATTAAAGCGTAATAGTCTTCTACAAGATTTCATCAATATTATAACTAATGGACAAAAAAATTATTTTACAACCAAATTAATCCATTATGATATCAAAAGATATGATTGCAAAACGTAAAAAATAATGAAAATCCTTTTGTATGGATATTTTTTTGGACATCGAGTTCGCTATGAATAAAGTCAAAATCAAAAGATTTTTATATTTATACTAATACTCCGTATTTACTGGAGTAACTAAACACGGGTTAATGGTTTAATCGGTTAAATGTTGAAATAGTTTGAGTTTTGATGAGAGTCTCGTAAAACCAAATAACTTTTTTGATGAAGTAATGAAGTAATGATTGAATGCATTTGGTATTGAATTCGATTGTAAACAATAAACTTGAAATAATAATACCAATAGTCCAAAGCAGGTAAACTCCCTGAAGACGAATAACTGTTAAATTGATAAATTTCTTTTCGTCCACACTATTGATTAGATTCAATTTAATTTCTGATTTATATGAAACTATAGTTAACCAATGATTATAAACACCGTTTTCGAATAAATTTGTATACCTATAGAGAATACAGAATAAAAAAATATCATTTCGTTTTAAAATTTGTATAAGGAATTAAGAATATTAATAAATTCTTAATTTTTATAACAATTTAATTTCATAATTGTTATCCAAACAGAGTCACTCACATGGAGTTAATTTCCAAAACGAGCTCATAATTGGTTTTATTCAAAACAAACAGAAAATACGGCACAATAACGCTTCCATGTTTGGAGATATGAATAATTTCGTGATTATATATTTTTCTTTTCGACACACAATCATAATCGCAAAAACTAAATTCTCTGAGATAAGACTCCGACCCAATCAATACGTTACGTCCGGATATGACTTTATTCATGGCGTCGATTTCCTGTTGATTTAATTCTTCTTTGTTTTCAATTCCGACAGAATTTATCTTTTGAATTCTGGTACTAAAATCAAGTGCAATATTATCACGAGTTTTAAATTCTTCAACATATCTAACAATAAACGCTGTGTCGTACGCGTAAATTTGAACCTCTCTTTGTCGATACAGATCGTCCCACGAATCGATTAAATCGTACCGTAAATTCTTAATAAAAAACTCTCGCAAAACACCGGAAAACGCCGCCAACAATATAGTGCAGCTCAACAGCCATATCGAGAAAATAATTCTCTGCGATAGAAATTTAGTGCATTTTTTAAAAACATTTTTCGGATATGTCTCCGATAACAAAAGCGCAGAGTTATTGAATATTTGAATAAATAAAGTATTGAATGATTTTTCGGTTAAACATATGGATACCGAAATAATAATTAATGAAAATAAAATCGAGAGCCAAACATAGATATCAAATGCCAGAAAAAATGAAAATGCATACCAAGTTCGTGGCGCATACATGCCTAGTATATGGTCCTCAGAGAACTGACCCATACTTTTACTCCTAATATATTGAAGATGTGGAACATAATTTTGAATCTGTTCCACACTCGCCTGTGTTGTCGGGTGTAAAATAAAATCAATCTTATTTTGCTGAATCAACTCAAAACCTTCAAAATAATTTTCTGGTCGATATCTCACTAAACTGAAATAAATTTAAAATTATTGATAAACAAGTATATATAATATTTTATTATTTCATTTTAAAGCAATATTTACTCATAATTATAATGAATAGAAAACTCTCGAATAAACTTAGCCCACACTCCGCACACGTAGTTGTTATCATATTTGATCAAAAATTCTCTAATTCCAGCTATAATTTGCAGTTTACGCTCTGTTAATACCGATCGATTTTGTGTAATAGTGTCCACTCTGTTGTCGGGAATATATTCGCATAAATTCCAATCATAATTCATTATTAATGAACACTATTTAATAAAATACAATTTATTTTATAAAAGACATGAATTTAGAGACACAATTAAATAAAGTATACTTATGTTTTGCAAACTAAAATCAATATTGAATAGACTAAATATAAAAATATATTTAATTAGCATAAAATTTTCATCAACTTAACATCAATAACAGAAATTTATTTTGATCAATATGTCTAAGTATTTATATTGTAAGTATAATTTTTTTTAATCATACATATTATATATTAATACATATTATTATCATTTATGTGTATTTATATTGCCATTAATTGAATAGAATCTAAAATATAACTTGTAAAATGGTATTAAAATTCTATATATAAATGTTAAACTTTTAATAGAGTTGTAAAAAACATTGCGCTGATTTTATAATTTAAAAGTGGATAAGTAGATTTATAATTTACATTCTTTTAAAATACATGTTCTAATTAAAAATTAGTTCTAAATAAAAATGTAAAAATTAATATTTGCATTTTGATGTTTTTCTGTAGAAATTTCTTTGCAAATATTTAGAACTTTTTACCTTAATGTTATTAAATTATATTTAAATTGTTGATTTAAATGGAAAAAAGTAAATAATAAAATTAAAACTAAAATACCGAAACACAAGCGCTTATTGATTGTCTCTAATCTATTCACTACGAAATTTACTTTACAGGTGTTGTACATTTTATTGATTTTGAAAGTTTATGTTTACAGTATTTTCATTTAAACAGCTTACGAGTTGCTTAGAAATTGAAAATTATTGATTTACACTATATTTCAAAATTGAAAATCGCGTCTTCAAAAAAAAGACAATCGCCTGAGTATGAAATAAATCATGTTTTCAAAAATCACATTTAATTGAATTATTTTCCTTAAATTAATGAAATATACAAATGAATTAATTAATTAAGAAATACGTATTTTGAAATATATATATTGCATTTTTTAAAGGGACGGCATTTTTCAAAATTTTTCAATGTCTAGTTCACATTTGTTTACTCTGTTTGATGACTGACTGTCTGCCATTAATTAATTGATTAATTTAATCAAATTTTTTATTGACTTTAGATTTGTTTTAATTTTTATAAGAAATTAAAGAGATGAACGAAACAAATAAATACAGTCGCGACTCATTCGAGAGATTTGGCGATGATTTGTGTGAAGAGATGTTGAGTTATCTGTCATTTAATGACTGTTAATAATAATAATAACAATAATAAGTAAAACATTATAATTTATTACAAATTAAAATAACTTAAATTATGCTAAAGTCATACCAAAACTAAATACAACAAAAACTTTAACATAAAGTGTAATGTAAATTATTATTTATTATATATTAATATACATACATGTAGTTATATTTATTAAAATAAATTTATTAACTTTGTTTGTATTGAGGATTTTTTTATATTAAGTCATAAATACGTTTAAAAATATTACTTGTATTAGATTTGTTATAATTTCAAACTTAAAATACAATCAACAAATTCAACATTAATTATAAGTTTAATCAAATTTAATAATTCAAAGTCAAAGCAGCGCCAAATTATCATTATTAGGACAATATTGTATTGGACATTAAATTAATTTTACCGTTGTTTCAGTTTGTTTGTCACACCAGATCATTGAACCCGATATTTGAAAATTATTATTATTGAAAACTACTTTATATTTATGGCACACAAATAGATGGCAATACTCTGTTTGTTTGAGACACGCCTACGGTTTGTTGTAATGAATTTGGTAAACGCTGACTATAATTGAATTTTAATGTCTGAGTAATCGATAATTCATCGATTGATTCGTATTAAACAATTTTGATTTTTGCTGTTTTGAAGAAATGAATGAAACTATTAAATACAGTCGCGACTCATTCGAGAGATTTGGCGATGATTTGTGTGAAGAGATGTTGAGTTGGCTTTCATTTGATGACTGTTTTGGTTATGAATGTGTGGCTAAACAGTGGAAACGAGTGCTGTTTAAGAGAAGATATAGACTCAATATTAATGATAAAAGACTTGATGGCAGCGTTTATTTAAACTACAATTTAAAATTGGAAAATATTACTCGAAAATGTAAATTCATAAATGATATTGTTTTGGATGTCAATTATAATGGGGACAAATATTTGGAAATAATACGCACAAATTGCCACCAAATAGAGTCGATTTGTATTAAAAGCAACATTGATTTCATAGACTCGTTGAGATTGTTTGGAGAAAAGTTTGGCCGAAATCTGCTAAAATTATCGATGTCTAGACTAACGACAGTAAGTGTGGTTCGAGTCAAACAATTACTGCGTTTAACACCGAATCTGATTGAATGCAAAGTCAATGATTTGAATGATTTATTAGAGGATAATTGCGAACAGTTTTTGCCGAAATTGAAAATAATTAAAACTTGTATCCGAAAAAAATCAAATGTGAAAATGTTTGCTGAGATGTACTCGAATAAAGTCGAGAAAATAGATTTATATGTGTATTACGAGTACGAAAATAAAGACAATCTTCTTTTCACACAAATATGTAAATTTACAAAATTAAATACACTTTGCGTTGATTTCGATGACGAATATGGGAAAGACATTTCTACTGATACTCTAAACATGATTGCAATGAATTGCAAACATTTGTCTCATTTAACGCTTAAAGGTGTGAATAATTGCAACGATGTTTTGCGTAATACGAAAAAATTAATAGTTAATTTAAAGCGATTAACGTTAAGTGATTTGAATGAAATCGACAAGAATGTGCTGACATTCTGTCCGAATTTGTTTCATCTAAACCTCTATGCCTACGACGACAGTGCGGTCAACATCATTGAAGACATTGACAAACATATGCCGCAATTGAAATCATTAGGGATTTCGCTTCAGTACAACACACTCGCAATGGATTCAATTTTTCATCACTTGTCTCGACTCAATAATTTGGTTTTGTTGAGTATCAGCGGTTTACACCACTATTTAACGGCTAACGATTTTCGTGGATTTTTTGAGACCAAACCAGAAATTCG
>JAQIYA010000138.1:0-28114 GCA_034699355.1 Microtritia minima | reverse complement strand
GTCAAGGAATTGAAGGGTCGTCAAGGAATAAGGAAAGGGTCTTTCCTTGACATAGAAAGGTCAAGGAATGAAAAATCCATAAACGAAAATAATTTTATAATTATTATAAAATTTTCTTAAATTAAAACATTATCAAGACTACCAAACAAACAACTTTGTTATTCAATCTGTTTATATTGAATAAATTTTATCTATATTAATTGATTAATATTAATCTCAATATCTTTTACGAATTTTTCTCATAAAGTACAACTATTTATTAATATTTTATAATATTTCATGTCACACAATGCTTTTTTTATGAACTCTTGAATTAGTTTTATTTTTAAAAAAGTAAAGTGAACTGAGAGTGGAATAAATATTAAAACTCGTTCCGATACGATGTTTGTCTCTATTTCATCCAATTGATCGTTTAAATAAAAATTCAGATGAAAATAGTAGAAAGTACTTGAATTTTGCTTAAATTAGGACTGAAAATTGTCATAAAATTATTGTCTATTTTGTTTAGGAAGAAAAAGTTAATGATCTTAATTAATAAGAATTGTTTTTGAAATTTACTCATCATTTTATGGAAATTTTACATAAAAATGTTTTAATTTTAGAAAATGATAAAACTAATGCATCGAATTAGTATGTTATTATTATTAAAATTAATATTCAACTTAAAAATAGAATTCGTTTTTTGGATTATCATTTTGATTTTAAAAATTCTGTTTTTATGTTTTAAATTATTAAATTTAGTTATATATCTTAATTATTACGAAGTTATAATTATTGACGATATTTTAAATTTAAAAGTTAATCGAAAATTTTATTTAACAAAATAGATTCGTTTAGTCATTCGTTTACTATAATGTTTATTAAATTGTTCTGAAATGAACGATTATCTTATAAATTATGAAAATTGATTCAGGATGATAAATACAATAATAAAAATAATATTCTATTAATTTAAATTAAAAAATTTATGGTCAAGGAATGTCAAGGAATTTGTTCATGAAAAATTTAAAAATCAAGGGATGAATAAAAAAAAATTATGGTCACACTGATAGTGTGTGAATTTATGAAGGTTTATCGTAAATGATTATACATAAATGATTGTAGTTTCATATACGCCATAAATGCTTGATTTAAATAGATTTGCTTTGAATAGCGTGACTAATAATCAGAGTAACCATCATTTTTCAGTTTAGCGCATAAATTGCTATTAATAATGATTTGCAGATTAATTTTTAGATAATTCTAATAATTTAATAAACATTAACGCAAGAATTGCAATAACCTGTAATAAATTTACAAATAAAATATTAGAATTTTGCAATAAGAAAATTCATAATTCATACCTCATAACAACGAAAATAGTTAACAATAAACAAATCCAAACAATAAAATCCAATCTTTTTCTGAGCAATTCTTTCAATAACTGTCATCACCTGTAAAATACAAAATATTAAATATCAAATTTTTTGGTATTTTTTAAATATTTCTGATAAAATAAAATAAAATATTTATGACAATTAATTTTAATTTTAAATTTAATGCAATGCAAAGTTAATAAATTGCAAATATCGACAAAAAAATTTAAAACAATATTAATTAAATATAAACAAATAAATAATTTGGATTTAAAATTAAAATACAATACAAATAAATTTTCAAATTATTATCAACTACTTTATGAGTTTTAAAACATAACAGAAATTTTATATTTACATTGCATTTTTGGAAAAAATAATTTATTTTCATTTGTATTAAGCATCGATTAAGAGGAATGTATAATTTGTTCACTTCATAAGACACTGACGAAGCAGTTTGTATGAGAAATAGAAATATACTACAAATGAGTAGAAGACCGTATATTAGAAGCAATTTAGTGCTGAATATTAGCTTTCCGTAAATAATACTATAAATTATTAAATCGATCGAAATTTGAAATATAAGTAAAAAATAAAATATATATTTAGACCAATAATTAGTGTTGAATTCTCCGATTTCTCGATATATTGAATATAACTTTATAATTGCATTTTGAATATGAATTACACCTACATTTTTATCATTTGCTGAATTAATTACATTATGAATGTGTTTAAGTTTAATTTTGATATAATAGCAGATAATATAAAAGTAACAGCTGTGGTAAACTAAAGAAGCGAGTATTGTATACGAGTTAAGTGTGAACATAATAGTCCACGGAATGCCGAATATTACTAAATTTGTAATACTATAATTAACAACAATGGGTAGGATTGTGAATATGAAAGTTAATGGAATACATAAATAAGAATTAATTTGCGAAATTTTAAGCGCTCTTTTTGAGAGACGTATAAATTTGAAAATTTGTTTCTTATCTGTGAGACCCAACTCTTTCGGCGATGCCGTACCGGAGAGTAGATTAAAAGGACACATATATTTCGGCTCTATTTCGCAATAATAATCTTGTGTTCTCTCGCAAACGTTTCTCCACTCTCTCTGCTCATCACTCTCTTCTCATCCAAATCGCAATTATTTCCAATTAACATCATCTCTAACTCTTTATTGGCGCTGTAACAGTAAACACTACCCTCAAAAATCATTGAGCAAATGTTATGTTATGGTGAGTGTTTAGCTTTTATTGTTGATTAATATGTAAGAAAATCAGTTTAGATAATCGTAAATTAGCTATTCATTGGACACTATATTACGGCTGCGAAAATTTTTGTTCTATATAAATATGTTAAACTGTAAGTCTCTTAGAATAGAGACTTACAGTCTATATTATAATAAAATTTCATTTAGTAAATAGATTTTAAATGTTAAGATAATACATTAACATCTGAATATTACAGTTACTTATTTATTAAATTTATTATCAAACCATATATTTATTATTATTATTTATTGTTAGATTAAAATTAGGAAAATTTTAGTTAATATACTGAAACATTTTTGTGGTGTATGCAGACCAAGATGTCAGGTGTCTCCCTATTTAAATAGGGAGGCACTGATGAACTCTTCAGTTGGCTCTACCATAAGAGCCACGATCCACGAGCACACACACCACAGTTGTTGATTAAAGCTAACGCTAGCAATAAGCGTACGAAAGCGAGAGCACACAAATAAGCGACTGCTTTGCTTGAATGCTAGTGTTTTAATGATCGCTATATTATGAACATATTAATTACATGTGAATACGAATACAGTATTTAATTAACACGTGAATGACTCATTGGCTACAATGAGTCACACTTATAATAACAAGCTGTACTTATTAGTAGTTGACTTTCAAGGAGGACTTAATAGTAATGTGAATGAGAGTTCACATACACTACAATTTTATACTAATATACATGTATTTTTAATTAAATATATTATATAAACAATATTAAAAATAATACAAAACGAATATTTATAAAAAACAAATCAAATTATTAAGGATTACAATATTTCTGAATATGAGTCGTAGTCTTAGTTAAATATTAGAGTCTGTAGTCGGAGATTAAGAATCTAGAGTAACAAAGAAACGTTAAGTTAAATCAATATTACACATAATTATTTAAAAATAATTTTAACTTGTTTTTGAAAAGTTTTATATCGATTATATTGTATTTTTTCTCATTATAGTTAATTATAGTTAAATACGTTTAACTACTTTTATTTAATTTCATTAAACTTATTTTACTAGAAAATTTCATAGCAACTTATATATATAAATAATGGTTAACGCATTAAAAGCTATTAAACTTGTAAAACACATATAGAGAAAAATAACTTGAATAATGGTGAGATTATGTGATGCCATAACAATAGATGATTAGATTATTTAAACACGTATTACAAACATAGTCATAGCGATTATTAATAAATAGACTCCATTTTAAAGTGTATTTTACTAAATTATAAATTTGTTTTTATTTATTAAAATAATGGATTTTGTGAGTTCACGCGGTTATCAATTATTGGATGCCATAGCGTTGAGTAAAATGAAAGCCGTATATAAATGTAAACAAAGATATGAATGAAAAGGTGGTATTGAAATGGATTGAATGGGACGGCGATGAGAGTGATTACAGACAGTTGGTTAGAGAAAGAGACATTTGTATGACTTTAAAACACCAGAATATCATAAAATTTGTCGAATTCTTTGAGAATAATGTTATCGAAGAAAATAGTTCTACTTTTTATCAAGTAATGGAATTGTGTAGTTGTGATCTTTCGGATTGGTTTAAGAAAAACAAGAATCGTTCGCTTGAAGTATGCAATAAAATGATACTCGAAATCATAAGCGGATTGTCTTATCTTCACTCCCATAACATAATGCATAGAGATTTGAAGCCACAAAACATTTTAATCAGTTTTGATGGCATTTGCAAACTCGCAGATTTCGGATTAGTGAAGAGACATTTAAAGACTGTAACAAATGGTCACACGAACGCAGTCAGAACTGAGTTATACGCCGCTCCAGAACTTCGATTAATTGAAGATATTTATAGCGCTGTAAATGAAGGCGCATATAATTTAAAAGTTGATGTTTACTCGTTGGGAATAATTTTGGTAGAATTTTATACCATTTTTAATAATTATAAACAAATTGAAAATGCTATTCAAAATTTTAAAACTTTTGGTTCAATTCCCGAAAATTTTGCCGATAGTTTTAATATATACTCAATGGATTTTAAAATTGTACGAGATTTAATCATAAAAATGGTTAATCGTGATCCAAAATTTAGAGCAAATTTAAATTATGTTAAAGAAATTTTTCGTAAGTTTAGTTTACATTTGTAAAATTTTAATCTAATAATTTTTTTTATTTTTAGTTAATATTAGTATTAAGATCATTGATGTATTAAAAATAAGTAAGTAATAAAATGTGTCTGACTTTAAATATTGGTTTGTATATGCGGTATACATACAATTTTATGGAATACACTCAGATTTTTTTGTAAGAGGAGTGAGAAGTAAGCAGTAAACCAGTTTTGAATAGAGGCAACTTAATGCTTAAACCTTTATGCTTACTGAACGTCTACAAAATTTTATTTGTCAAACTAGTGATCAGAAATAATTTATTGAATATAAATTAAATAAAATATATACAGTGTTAAAATTAATTAATATTTTCAAATTCAATTTCTTTATTATAATTTAATTGCTGAAAGTTCAAAATTTATTAATTAATTTCCATATTGCGTTGTCATATAAGGTTTACCAAATTTGTTTAAAAATAAATTTTTAACATTTTTGTAGGAATTTGTTTCAAAATACTTTTCTACAATAAATTTACGTTCTTCAGTAGAAAAACGCATAATTTAATCAATTAGTTTAAAGCAATCATAATTGAATTCACTTTAGTGTTTAAATTGTTTATTTCTTTTTGAAGAGCTTACGAACACTAACGCACCTGACTTTTGAGTCTGACTTATATCTAAAATATGTAGAAAATCTTGTGATCAAAGGGCTTATAGTAAAGCGAGAAAATATGCAAAACTGGTTTAATGCTTACTTTTCACTCCTCTTACAAAAAAATCTGAGTGTATATTTGAAAATTATGTGACAAAAATAATAAGATAGTATTTATACATATACTAATTTATATATTATAATAGCAAATATTCCCTCTGAATGTGCGAAAGTAAAATCTCTCAGATCTGTTGGCTTTCGAAAAGAAGCTATAAATTTGGCTGTTTCTATAATACGAGTATTATTTCTATAATAAAAAATCAAAGCGATGAAATAAATATTTGGCAGTCAGGAAAAGATAATCGAGGCATGTATTTGTTTTGCTTCATAGGCTAATAAAGTAAATTATTGATAGACTCGACTTCCACTTCGTTCTCTATGGATTCAGGTTCTGTGCATTGCAATAATGAGGGATGGATTGAGAATAAGTGTGACCCAATCGGCATTCTCTTTGACACTCTTGCGGAGGCATCCCTTCTTCCTGATTGCAAACCTTCAAATGCATATTACGAGGAGATCTCAAATGATAAAAAATTAATTCATGCTTCTTTTAATTCAATTCACGATTTATTACGCGATGGTCTGTCAATTAAAATAACATCAGTGACTGGCGAGTGACCGCGTTATCAACATTTAGAATTACTCAAGACAGTAAAGAAACATATTTGTCACTCGCGATGGAAGCGGCTTTATTTGGTTTGGGTAAGCAAAGATTATTTACTATTTAGAATAATTTTATTACGAAATTCTAATTTAAATTTCCTAATTTTATTACAGGTTATTTCAATTCTTCCTTTATATTTTGTTAAAATATTAGAATTTTCTGAACATATAAAATAAATTGGTTTTATTGAATTCAATTTGAAAATGCATTAATTTTAAAAATTATATTTAAATTATAAATTACTACTCTTTTTTTCATGTGTTTTCTTTAATTAAATATAATTCTCATAACATAATTATAATACTTAATAAAAAAGTAAAATTAACCGTGAAATCGAGTTGTTTTGAAGCATTATATGCTTATTTTTTGTACAAATCTAGTTAATAAGGATTATGTGATTATGTGAGCAGACTTTGAACTGATCTTATGTGCACTTTTCTCTGTTCAAAACTGATTTTCACACAAAAAATTATTTGATAACATTATTATTGAGAGATAAAAAATTTTATTAAGACAATTGTGTGGAAAGGTATGACATTTATTTCCTTTATAACATTCATTGTGAAAAAATTTCAAATTTTAAAATTGATTTCAAATCAGTGCTCGAATGGAAACCTTGCTGTTATTCATAAATATATCAATTATTTTAATACATAGAAACCTTTAAATAAGCAGAAGTAAAAACAATAAAAACTATTTTATGTTCAAATTTACTTATTTTTATTGTTATCATATCATACATTGTATGACTACAGACATTGCTTTGATAAGAAAATTTTCTCTGTTTATCAAAATTGGGTTAAACACAGGTATGTCTCGCTTTATTATAGTGTAGTACGAGTGGTATTATTGTTTGGCAAACAATAAACATTACATTCCAATCAATTACTGATAACATTAATTTAATTCAAGTTCAACGGATTATACGAACGCCTGATTTTGTTCACTGCCTGTGAATTGATTTAATTCGTTTAATCACCAAAAGATGCCAACACTTGAGTTAATAAATTATATAACTTAAACATTAATGATTACATTAAATATATTTAATTTATGAGAAGTTACACATTTATAAATTGTTTTCACATAACTATAAAAGCCACAACTATATATAACATTTAGGCTGTGTTTGTCATAAATTTGTTATAATAATAATAATAATGAATAAATCAATAGTTTATTATTATTTTATAAAAATATGAATAATATTAAATAATTGCTTATGATATTGATTTTTCGAAAAAAATCGAAAATGTTATCCATTTATAATAAGTAATATAATAAACGAAAGCGCATTTAAAAGTATTTATTTTTTGCTTAAATAAAGTTAAAGAAAATTAAACTTTATTGTTAAAAAGTTATGTAAGCACTCAATCAACTTTAAGTTTAAGTTTATTTTAAATTTAACTTTATTTCTATATATATATAAATAATATACATTATATTGCATTGCATTTTTATTGCAATATAAATTTTATTAGATATTAAAAATGCAAATTATAAAATGTTACGAATATATTGAAAATACATTATGTTTGATAAATGTTTGAAATTATACATTTATTTTAGAAATATAACGTTTATATTAACTATTAAATTTTTATATAAAACATTAAATTTATAGTTGTCATTCATATGGTATGAATCTTGTATGAAAGTGAATTTTTTTAATATCCATTAAATTTTTAATTTTAATTAAAGATACAATATTTATAAGAACATATTATTAATTAAAGTGTCTTACAGTAATAAATTTTATTATTGAACAAAAAATATATATTTTCAATTTTGTATTATTTCTGCGGTTAATAATTGATAGCTTATCAAATATGAAGCAAAATCAAAGATCAAGTCTTATTCACATGAATCGTGTTTTACCAAAACATCTAATAATAGAATCGGCAGGAAATCATTTCTATCGATTGGGTATTTCACTCTTTCCTGTTGGACACCAAAAGAGATACAAATTATTTAATCCGTATTTAATGTTTATAATGAATTTAATATATTTATTACGTTCAATGTATTGCTTGCTATTAAGCGATAACGACACTATACATCTCATGTATTTCGGAGATTTTGCTTCGCTTATGAATTTAAGAATTCATTGGAATGCGTTCTATGTTTTATATAGTTTGTTGGGAATCATAATTCAATTGTTGAATTTTAAAGACTACTATCAAGGAATAGAGCCGATATATATGCGTCCGTTTAAACTACTGTCCGGTACGGCATCACCGAAAGAGTTGGGTCTCACAGATAAGAAACAATTATTCAAATTTATACATCTCTCAAAAAGAGCACTAAAAATTTCTGAAATTAATTCGTATTTATGTTTCATATGCAGTGCTATTTTCCCATTAATACCCGTTGCCTTTAATTATAGTATTAAAAATTTAATAATTTTCGGAATTCCGTGGAATATTATATTCTGTATGAATATGTATTTCTTATCGGTTTCGTTCGTTTATCACAGCAGCTATTTTTATATAATCTGCATTTATATCAAACTTAAACTTAATGAAATTTATAATATAATTAAGGCATCAAATGCTGAAAAGTTGGGCCAATTTTACATTCAAAATGCAATTATAAAGTTATATTCAATATATAGAGAGATCGGCGAATTCAACACTAATTATTGGTCTAAATATATATTTTATAAGTTACTACTATTCCAGATCGCACTCGATTTAATCGCTTATAGTATAATTTATGGGAATCTAATAATGTAAACCAAAATAATGCTTTCTTACGGATGGGCACTCCATTTAATTTTATTATTATTTCTCATACAAACTGCTTCTTCAGTCTCTTATGAAGTCTATAAATCATATATACTTCTCAATCGATGCTTACTTCAAATGAAAATAAACAATTTTTTAATAAAATACAAGGTATATATGAAAATTTAGTTATATTTAAAAGTCCATAAAATAGTTAATAAGATTTAGTAACTTATTTGTTCTTTAAATTAGTTTATGTTTTAAAATTTATATCATTAATAGGTTAAGTCACAATAGATTTATTAATTTATTTATGATTAATTTATGTACTTATTTTATTTTACATTTGCATATTATTTTCGAATAATTAACTTATGAGTTATAATTAAAATTTACATTAACTATCAATGATTTTATTTTATTTTTATAACAAAAATGTAAATATTTTCACAATTATTTTTAAAAAATTGCAAAAATAGAAATTCAATATTTTATATTTTACAGGTTATGACAGTAATTGAAAGAATTGCAAAGAAAAAGATTGGATTTTATTGTTTGGATTTGTTTGTTGTTAACTATTTTCGGTGTTATGAAGTATGAATTTTGAATAATATTATAACTATTTACTAATTATTATTTCCTAATTTTATTACAGGTTATTTCAATTCTTGCGTTATGTTATGTTAAAATATTAGAATTTTCTAGGCATACAAAATGAATTATCTTTCTTATTGAATACTGATTGAAAATGTGTAAATAGCAAAAATTACATATTATAATGATTATAAATATTAGTCTTTTTAAATGTATTTTCCTAAAACTAAAATGTAAATAATTATCTTTAAACAAAGAAAATAAGTCAATAATAAATTTTGATTCTTAAGTAAATTAATTTACAAGTTCTTAATATTAGCGCATTCGATAAGTTTTAAAGCAATCGCTGAATATGCAACTTTATATTTTGATTTGTATCTTAACTTAAAATATAACTCTAGAGAAGCTTATATACCAATTTTGATACTCATTGTTATGGTCAGTTTTAGGTATCGACTCAAAATACGCTTAAATTGTGGAATCAAGTTCTTCTTCTGCCCAAAACACTGTGCTCGAAGATTGTCTTTCAATCCTCGAAATAGCCAAAAGTCACACATTGTTAGATCGGGTGAATAAAGCGGGTGTGGAACTAATGGGACATTGTTTGCAGTAAATTACTGATTCGTCAATTTTGCTGTATGACTGCTAGCGATGTCCTCATGCAAAAGTAATCTTTTCCTGCAAGCGTTTGCAAACACTTGAGACAGACTTAGAGTGTCATACCATTGACCCGAAACACACTTCTGTCATTCTAATTTAACCGCTTTAATTAAACCTGAAGTATAGAAGAATACAGCGGATTCAAACTTCGCCTCTAGTTTTACCGCGTTTAACCAATTTAAGGGGACATCAACTTCAAAGACCCATATCTTTGACTCGGCACGAGATAATTGTTCGTAATTATGAAGATATGTCTCATCTTTAGTGATAATTCGGATTATCAACTCATTTCCTCCATTTCTTAAGATTTTCAATTTTTGTGTCAATTTTTACATTCACATCTGTTTTTGGGCCTTCGATAGACCAAGTGCATTACAAACTTACAAACGTTCTTCTGCACATGAAGATTGTGATGAATAATCACGAATAGACTATGTCGGATAATCTGTATTCTTTCCTGAAACTAATCATATGTCAAACGTGGGTCTTCTCTAATTAGTTCCAGAACAGCATCGATGTTTTCATCGGCGGTTGCAGTCTTTAGTCTACCATAAAGAGTGTCATCTCCCAAAGACTGCCACTCAAGTTTAAGCTGTCGGACCAAGTATTCAATTGCAGATTTTGAAACTTTAGATACTCCTAATCTTGTGGTTAAATGCTCATAAATTTCCTTCAACTTCTTCGTGTCTATAAATTCATACCAAATAATGTTTCTAATTTACTCTAACCTAAAATTTATTTTGATAGGCAAACACTGACAAAATATCACTGACTAGAAGTCTTTAATTAACCATAACTCCGAGACTACATATGATATTTGTCTCAAGTTTCGAATATAACCTTTCTATGAGTGTATCTTTGATTTGCCGTAAAAATCGAATTTTATTGTTGCGTCTTAAGCGCGCGCTTTAAAACTTATCGGATGCGCTAATACAACCATTCTTAAACTATAATTTTGGACAACTTCTTAAAATTAAAAGTTAAAACTAATATTATATGTGTCCTATTTTTGTGGTCTTTCCCTTCACTCATTCTTTAGTTAGTGAAGAGTTGAGCAGATTTTACAATTAAAAAAGGGATTTAATTCACCCTAAAATTAAAATAAACAAGATTGAACACTATTATGAGCTTATTTTATTTGTGTTACTCACTTAATTATTTACTTAAGCGCTCACTACGTTCGCGCTTCATTGTTGTATTTTATATCAACAAAACTTAAAATTTATTTTTACAAGTTTTCCTTTGTTAATAAAGAGTTAATTTACTGTCCAACTTTGTCCCTTTGTTAATAAAGGTGACATTAAATTGGGCAAACTATAGGTTCCTTCCCTTCATCGGGGGGGGGGGGACAGGCAGACAGACGGACGGACATCTCAAATCCATAAGTTTGCTTTTATTAAACACAAAATAAGCTAAAAATTCTATAACTGTTTAATGAATTTTCATGCAAATTGATTTCAAATATCAGGAATTTTTTAAATAAAATTTTAAAATTAAGTTACAAAAAATATACTTTTATTAATTTTTTAATTTCAAAAAAGACATAAGTTTAAAATGTTTATATTAATATGCAAATATATATATTATTATATATATGAACTTTATAAATATTTCACAAATTAAAGTAATATAAAGAGAACATACACAACATTAAATTTCTTCTGTAAAAACAAAAAAAAATTAAGGTATTAATAATAAATAATAATAATAATAATAAATCATCGTTCGTTATTTATACTCATACATGATCTTATGACTCCCTGCAACTCGTGCAGGAGGTATGAGTTATATGAACTGACCGCCTATTGAAGTGCTATCTATTGTTTTTTAATGACTTTTTATACTGCATGATTAGATATATGAATTTACTGGTCCGAGTAAATCATATTATAATACTGGCCCGAGTATATATACGAATTTCAGATTTATTATTTCACTTATCCGTGATGGGGGAAACCGGAGTACCCGGAGAAAACCCATCGAGTCAGAGTTAGCAGTAGAAAACTAAGCACACATGAAAGGCGGATCCGACCGGGGATCGAACCACCTAACAGTGGTGTACAGCTCAGACTGGCGCACAAACCAACTGAGCTATGATGACTCTCCTTGAATGAATTAAATAAATATAACGTCTATATATAATTTTAAATATATTTACAATATTAATGTGAGAAAAACTATAAATCATATTAATATATAACTATATTATTATATAAATAAAGTGTTGGTATATTATTCACGTATTCATTTGCCAAAAAATAAGTTCCATTATTAATTCAATGATTTATTAATTAATAATTATCTCATTACGAATTTCGACTAGTTGAAATGAATCGTAAATTGAATTTGGATCGACTTGTAAATCTGTGTTACCATTGATTTCCGAACGTAAAACTCGAGGTCCTCCACGAATTTCAAATAGCCTGTCAGACCCCATATACAAGCCATACCATGCGGCTGAATAATCATGTGCTCCTATATTTATTGCCGTATGATTTAAAGCGCCAGTGTGTACTCCCGAACCAACACTCCTATCTATTATAGTTCTCGCTACCGAACCGGTTTGTTTTACAATATTAGCCTTACGAGATGCCGATTCTGTTCCAACCACTGTAGCCGTAATGCTTGATCCAACTGTAACAGCGGCTATCGATAAGTCCACAATTGGTAGTATTTTATCCCAGACATTGTAGTCATTATTACCATTCGGCACTTTCGCTTCGATTGTAAACCAAACTCTGCCAACATTTCTTTTCATTTCCTCACCAGGTTTCACATTATTTTGATGATATAAGGGAGTCAATTGTCTAAGGCTGATATTTAAAGGTACTTCTGTTGCGTTGCGAATTGAAACGTTGGCACCCATTTTACTAAATAAGAGTTTTACAAATTACGCAAATTGAGATAAGCACAGTAAAAAACAAGATGTTCTTTTTTAGAGGAATATATTTCAATATATAAGATCAAAAATCTATGAGAATAAATAAAGTATAAATTATAACAGTAAAAATACTATAGAAATTATCAATATTTAAGGTATTGCAACTCAAATAAGGTATATAAAAGATTAGTCTTTGTTTTACAGTTGTAAAAGTTGTTAAAAGACAATTATGAGGTTTAATTGAATTAAGTTAAGACAATATAAATTAATTTTCTAATATATTTTTTCCTCGTGATAATTAATATAAAATACACTAATTCTGTGTGTGTGGGCATCAAAAATCTTACATCACAGCTATTATCACTTATCTCTGTGAGCATACAAAAGCGAAACGTCCGCGAATTTTATAATTCAATGTTTCATATATTTATTTAGATATTACATATACATTGTAATGCATTGTAATGTTATACGAAACCTTTGCGTTAATGAAAGTGTGCTAAATATTAGTTATTATAAATAAATAATTTATTGCTGTATTTCTTTAGTTATACCACTTTATTGTTGTCAATGTTCACGTATTATTAGCGCCAATACAATAGCATCACTATATAGAACAACCTTTATTATACTTATGCATTCTAATATATGTAATAATTATTACATATATTATGTATTGTAATATATAGAATTGTAATAATATTTGAATTATTAAAATTTTTATTAAAAAATTATTTTTATTTATCCGTAAATATTAAACAAAATTTAGGATAATTATCATAAAAAAATTAAGATTAGAAACAAATTTTCTTATTAATAAAAATTCAGAAAAAATTGATATACACTAAATATAAGACATTATGATTAAATAGATTGATTTTTATTTATAATTTATAATGTGGTTTCTATAGTAATTCCATGTCTTGTTGTCAAAGCACTGTATTTTAATATTAGTTTGTCTGTGGGCGTCGCTGTGTGGGTACAACTTAAACATGATTAAAGAAATCATGCGTACATTTACAACAATACAGGTGCATAACTGTAGAACACTCAACATTATACTGATGTCTTTATACTTAAAATCGTACCACTTTTTTATTACGAGACAGAAATATTAGTGTAGTATAATTGATAAAATTAGATTTTGATAACACTTTTCTGTGGAGTCATTTGAACCATTAAGAATTAGACTACATTAATGTTATTTGTGTGAAATAATTTACATATTAATATACTATTTGTTTGATATAATGGAAATGGTGAACAAAAAAGGTTATGAAATAATTGGTTTTCCATTAAAAACGGACAACAATATGGCGGTTATTAAGTGTAAACATAATGAAAATGGAAAAGAGTTTATCATTAAATGGATTAAATGTGAGGAAAGCGATGAAAATGTATTCAAACATCTAATGAAAAACAAAGCTATTTGTTTGACTTTAGAGCATAAAAATATAATCAAATTTGTGGAATTCTTTGAAAGTCCGGCTATTAATGGAATCAGTTCTTACTGTTATCAAGTGATGGAATTGTGTAGAAGTGATCTCAAAGAGTGGTTTAAGAATAACAAGATTCGTTCGCTCGAAGTATGTGTTAAAATGATTAACGAAATCATAATCGGATTATCTTATCTTCACTCCAATAACATAATGCATAGAGATTTGAAGCCACAAAACATTTTAATCAGTTTTGATGGCATTTGTAAACTCGCAGACTTTGGTTTAGCACAGAAACACATTAAGACCAACACAAGAGGTCACACGAACGCAGTCGGGACTGAGTTATACGCCGCTCCAGAACTGCGATTAAGCGAAGAAACCGTTAGCTCTGTGAATGAAGGAGCTTATAACCTAAAAATAGATGTCTACTCTTTAGGTATCATTTTCTTAGAGTTCTTTACAGTTTTTAATAACTCTTCTGTACATTTAAATGCGATACAAAATTTTAAAAATTACGGATCGATTCCTTTAAACTTTTTCGAGAATATCGACAAAGAAACGAATTTAGTCTATTATGAAATTTTTAAAGATTTAATTATAAAAATGATACATTTTGAGCCAAAATTTAGACCAAAATTATTCGATGTCAAAGAATGTATTGGTAAGTCGTTTAAATATTAAAAATTTATAACTTAATAATGAATTTAAATTTTTTCTATAAACTTTATCTCTAATAGAAAATCAAAAGCCCATTAATACAGTATCGATTGAGTCTACTGTTTTCACTTCACACTCCAATCCAACTCTTTCTATTGATAACAGCAGAGCAACACATTCCACATCGGCCACCAATTCAGATAACTCACGCCTATCAAGTTTAATCACTACACTCTACAACACTTTTATAGAAACTCCAACACATACTCCTATTACTAATCATTCCATATTTAGTGACAACTCTAATATTGAAACCCGAAGGCAAGACAACACCGCAAACTCTTTCGTATCAATATTTATAAACAACGAATCAGTTGATAGACATACACCAAAATCCAAGGAAACAAACCCAAAAATAATTGCCCTCAATAACGATAGCGACAGACAATGGTCCCTAAAATCAGATACGAGACCACAACAAGAACAATCAAATCTCTCATCGACAAGAAACACTTACCGCCAACAATACGATTACTCTCAAACACCAATCATGCCATCAGCCAACACTAATCACCATCACGCCCACCATCACAAGCAATTTCAAGATCCACAACCACGTCCAACTGGTTTAATCGGTTCTATTATGGAACATAATAATCGCCATCATCGACACGCGTCACTGCAATCTTCAAACTCATCGCCAAAACCACCACCAATGACACCTTACGCTTACCCTATAAATGACTCATATGAAGAACCAGCAACACCTCCTTTCGCTTACCCTCGTTATATCACAAGCCCTCCAACACCTCTGTTACCTTCCCCTCACTATATCCCAAGCCCACCAACACCATCATCAATACAATCTCCTTTCTCTTCTAATATATATAGCCGCGGACCAGCAATTCCATCATCATTACAACCTCCTACCGCTTACCCTAATGACCCCATTCTGAATCCATTAACATCATACTCATCTGCATCGAGAAACATTAACTATACAAACTCCCACTTACACTAAAAATGACCACAACCAGCATAATATGGGCGGCATGTCTTTAAATTTTTAGTTTTTCAGAAAATGGTAAAATGATATAATGAAAACTTGTATTAAATTGGTTGCGTTAATTTTGTTATCTGGTTATTTCAAATAATAGTTACTTATAAAATTAACCATAAATTACTATATCTAGATTCTATATCTAATCTAATTCTATATCTATATCTATCTATCGATATCTATATCTAATTTACTAGATTTAGATTTTACATACTAATCAATAAACTTTTATACTTAACTTAACTTATTTTTCTTAATGTTATAAACGGGATTTTCTGTATATGATTCTAAATATTAATTATTTTTAATCAAAGAATATTATATAATTATTATATAAAATTTATAAAAATATATGGAAATGATTAATAAATTTAAATTTCAATTTTTTATGTATTATTAGAATTATTTTAATACATTATAATAAAAGTAAATTTTAATTTAATTAAATTGTTCTACATATGAAGCTATTTGTTTTAACAAATCAATTTAAAGGTTTATGTGAGTAGACTTTGAACAGAGCTTTTCTGAACTATTAAGAGACTTTTGCCTTTCTCTGCTCACAACTTTCTTTGTCGCATAAAAAGTTTTGCTGATAATATTATCATTGAAAGATAAAAAATTATATTGTTAATTGTGCGGAAAAGTTTATCGTTTGACTTTTATTCCTCTTTACATTTATTTTAATCAAAAATTATGAAAAAATTTTCAGAAAATATTTCATTTAACATAAATGTTAGTTTGAAATATATATTAAACAAGTATGAGCATCCAAATGAGCTTATTTTTACATTAGAAAAAATAAGAAAAAATAAAAAAAGAAAAAATATATGAAATAAATTATGTTTTTTATTAGAAGCTAAAAGATGAGTAAACTTAAAAATAAAGAGGTAAAAAAATTATTTACTTTTATTTTTTAAATTATTAATGCGTTTATTAGTTACTAAATAGTTGTACAGTACAGTCGAAGATTAGATTGTTATGACAGCATAATCTTATAGTTATTTTTAGTCACAGTCATGACTACAACTGATAATTAGATTTCATTTTGAAAGTGTTTTACTTATTGATTGTTATTTTTAAAATGGAATTTGTTAACTCTCGTGGATATGAAATGTTTGGTTTGCCCATAAATATGGTCAAAGAGAGTGCTGTCATTAAATGCAAACTCAATGAAACGGGAAAAGAGTTTGTTATAAAATGGATTAAATGTGTGGAAAGCGATAAAAATGAGTTCAAACAACTCATGAGAGAGAAAGAGATTTGTTTGACTTTAAAGCATCGAAATATTGTGAAATTTGTGGAATTCTTTGAAAGTCCTGTAATTAATGGAATTTATTTTTACCAAGTGATGGAATTTTGTAGATGTGATCTTTCGGATTGGTTTGAGGATAACAAGAATCGTTCGCTTGGAAATTGTGTTAAAATGATTGATGAAATCATAAGTGGATTATCTTATCTTCACTCCAATAACATAATGCATAGAGATTTGAAGCCACAAAACATTTTAATCAGTTTTGATGGCATTTGCAAACTCGCAGATTTCGGTTGTGTTAAGCGTCACATAAAGACAGCAAAGAAGGCTCACACGAACGCAGTCGGGACTGAGTTATACGCCTCACCAGAACTAGGATTGAGTGATGAAGTCAGTGCTGTGAGAGAAGGCGCTTATAATTTAAAAGTGGATATCTATTCTATGGGAATTATTTTACTCGAATTTTTCACTGTTTTTAAAAATTGCGAAGAAATTGAAATTGCGATTCAAAAATATAAATCTACGGAATCTATTCCCGAAAATTTTCTGATAAATTTTCAAGAAATTATAAGAAAATAATATATTTTTTCAGAGTTTATTTCATTTCTTAAGGATTTAATAGTAAAAATGATGAAAACTGATGGTAAATTAACACCGAATTTAAATGAAATCAAACACAGTTTTGGTAAGTTTTGTTTGAGTATTTTAAAATTTATATTTAATATTATATCTAAATTTAAAATTAAATGAATAGAAATTTTTTTTCCTAAACAAAATCCAAAATATTTTTAATAAACCTTATTGTAATAGATTGAAATTTTAAAATTCATTATATTCAATATATATATAAAGCTGAAATATAGAACAGATAATGCCATTTAAAAAATTAACAAAACGATAACAATGTTTAATTAAGTATTAAATAAAATATTTTAATACGTCACACGATTAAAATTATATAATAAAAACAATTTAAATTTTTAATTTTCACAAATAAGACAATTATCCTTATAATCGAACATAACATTCTATGCAAAATTTCATTTCTTTTATTATTGTATTTAAATTTACAGAAATAAATAATTCTCTAATTTCATCGCACCTCGAAAAAGAAAAATTTCATGCCCAGGGTTTGGATTGGGTTACACTAGATATGAACGACAATCCCAGAAACAGATTTAATTGTTTTATAAAAACATTTAAACTGCTGCGGGACTGTTAAAACTTACCTCAATTAAAGATTTCGTTAAAAAATCTAATAACTCAAAGATAGAAAAATTATTTATTATACTCCTCAACTACAAAAACATTAATAAGTATTTTTTATAAAATTTTAGATATACTATACGAGAGAAGACAATTCAATGCTGACCGAACACAGAGTGGATATATGGAAGAGATTAAATTATTTTATAAGGATTTGGGATTCGAATACGTGAGAAAATTTTCAACAGAATACGAACTTATGGATTATTTCATTAACGAAATCAATTCCGGAGAGAAGAGAAAATTCGCGCTCTCTTTTGTTGCTTCTGAAGAGTCGAATACACCGACAGATCAAATGAATTTAACAATGGGTCACATGGTATCAGTTAAAGTAGACAAAACTGGTCATAAGCATAGGTACATCGTTACCGACTATTCGCTGCGCAACTGTAAAGAAAATTTGAGTTATGAGTGCCATAATTATCATCGCAGCAAATATATGAGTTTGCATTACGACGAGGCGAGGCGTGTGTTCTTCAAATTATGCGCGACAGCCGTATAATGTATTTGAAATGAATTGTTGATAGTCAATGAGCGCTCAAAATTGTAAAATTATAAAAGGGATTATTAAAAAGTTATTATTAAAGCAAAGTTCAGATAAAGTTTATCATTTAATTCTTATCTAATATTTTATAGTATTTTCTCTGAGTATGGTTTAGACTGTGATCTTTCATTTAGGGTTAAGTACAGGTATGTCTAGATTTATTATAGTGTAGTACGAGTGGTATTAATGTTTGGCACACAATCAACATTACATTACATTCAATTACTGATAAGAGTTATTTAATTCAATTTCAATGTATTATACGAATGCCTGATTTTGTTCACTGCCTGTGAATTCATTGAATTCGTTTAATCACCAAAAGATGACAACACTTGAGTTAATAAATTAAATAACACACACATTAATGATAAAAATTAAATATATTTTATTTATTAGAAGTTACACATTTATAAATTGTTTTCACATAACTATTAAAGCAATAACTATATATGATATTTAGGCTGTGTTTGTCATCAATTTGTGAAAATAAAAATTATGATCAAATCAATAATATATTATTATTGATTTGAAAATATATGAATAACATTATGCAAATGCATATAATATTGATTTTTCAAAAAAATCGAAAACGTTATCGATTTATAATAAGCAATATAATAATCGAAATGACATTTTAAAGTATTATTTTTAAAGCTAAAGAAACTTAAGTACGCACTCAATCCGTCAATAATCTTTTTAAGCATCGCTATTAACTAATTTATACTGTAATAAAACCATTTTGAATTTTTTCCTAAATTTATTACTAATTTTATCCGTAATTATATGAAATTAAACTACATGTATGTATACATACTGTATGTATGCATTAGACAACTATCAAAATTCCACTCATTTTTTCACAGCTAAAAGTATAATTTTCACATTATATTTTCGAAATTTTTTTATAAAACTTAGTCGCCCACTAAATATAAGCACATCTCAGGTAAACCTATGTATGCATTAGACAACTATCAAAATTCCACAAATTAACAATTACAATGAAAAAATATCGCCGATATATATGCGTCCGTTTAAACTACTGTCTGGTACGGCATCGCCGAAAGAGTTGGATCTCACAGATAAGAAACAAATTTACAAATTTATACATCTCTCAAAAAGAGCACTAAAAATTTCACAAATTAATTCGCATTTATGTTTGATATGCAGTGTCAGTTTCCCATTCATACCTTTTGCCTTTAATTATAGTTTTGAAAATTTAATAATTTTCGGAATTCCGTGGAGTATTATATTCTGCATAAATATGTACTTCTTATCGGTTTCGTTAGTCTATCACAGCAGCTATTTTTATATAATCTGCAATTATATCAAAATCAAACTTAAATACATTCACAATGTATTTAAGTCATCAAATTCTAAAAATGTTGGCGAAATTCACTTTCAAAATGCAATTATAAAGTTATATTCTGTATATGGAGAAATTGGCGAATTCAACGATAATTATTGGTCGAAATATATATTCTATAAATTACTACTATTTCAGATTGCCTTAGATTTAATCTCTTACAGTATAATTTATGGGAATCTAATACTGTCCACCAAATTGATGCTATTTTATGGATGGCTATTACATTTGAGTTTATTATTATTTCTCATACAAACTGCTTCGTCAGTGTCTTATGAAGTCTACAAATCATATACTCCTTTCAATCGATGCTTAATCGATGAAATGAAAATAAGAAATTTTTCCATAAAATACAAAGTAATTGTAAATATTTTGTAATGTTTAAAAGTACACAAAGTAGTTGATAATAATTATATTAAAAATAAGAAAAACTTATTTTTTCTTTAAAAAAGTTTATGTTTTAAATTTTATATCATAGGTTTATTCACAATAAATTTATTAATTTATAATTTATTTTATTTTACGTTTGCATATTATTTGCAAAGTAATAACTTATGAATTAAAATTTTACATTTCATTAATGATATGATTTTAATTTTATAACAAATATGTAAATATTTTCAAAACTATTTTATAAAAAATTCAAAAATATAAATTCAATATTTTGTATTTAACAGGTGATGACAGTAATTGAAAGAATTGCAAAGAAAAAGATTGGATTTTATTGTTTGGATTTGTTTGTTGTTAACTATTTTCGTTGTTATGAAGTATGAATTTAGAGTAATATTATTACAAAATTCTAATATTTATTTCCTAATTTTATTATAGATTATTACTATTCTTATTATTTCAAACAAATAATAATGTCCGCAAAATTATTGCAAGAAAAATTGATTCTTCTATTAAATTCATTGATATCTATTCGAATATCAGACAAAACATTATAATTGGATTATCAGAATCGCAGATATACTTTGTTTGGGGAGAGTGTGGCGATAAGATATATAGAAGACCATGGGCTACACAATTCAAGAACATTAACGAAGCAATACTCTTCTATATTAAATACAATAGAACTCCTAAAGCAATTAAGTTTTGAATTATGTTTTTGATTAAGCTATTTGTATCTTTTGTTTTAAAATTCAATAAAACTTCGACGCAAATGTCTACACAAACAATTAGCACAACTACAGAGTCGGATTTGGTTTGCAATAGATATGGTCGATATAATGGTGATTATGGCATCAATGTATGGCCGGTTGTGGCGGTCGGACAAGTGTCAGACGGAGTGTGTCCGATAGGAGAGCATAGGTTTGCCAAATGGAGATGTGTTGAGAATGAGGTGTTTGACAAAAGTGGGCCCAATTTGACTGACTGTGAAAAATGGATCGAAGATATAATGGACAGAATCGAGAACATCACTGATGTGGAGGAAGGGTTGGATACTATTGAGGATATATTAGAAGAAATAGACCATAACACTAGACTTAATAATTCTGTTTTGACAAGTATTGGTATGAATAAGATATTAGATATTTTAACACAAGTTCAGCAATTTGTTAACGATAATTATGGTGCCATTATTTTCACTTATGCTAAAAGTTTTACAACATATATGATTGAAATTAACAGCAATTTAATGGATCAGTCATTCGCGTGGAGTAATACAAACAAATATGAATCCAATTCATACGCTTCGCAAATATTACTCAATATTCAATTTTCGAGTTTCACATTCGGCTGTCTTTCAAATAAAACTGAAATTTTAATCACTAATAATATTTACTCAGAAATAATCTTCGCTAACATAACAAATGGTGTTAATTTTGATCCATTTGCTGAAAATACTTATTTCGAATTGCCGTCTGGTCTTGATTTGAATGATATCAATATTGCGTGTAATGACACAGCTTTTGGTGCACTTATAGAAAAGCTTAGCGACTATTTGTTGGGCTATTATGACGGCGTAAATGAATTGATTAACTCTGATATACTGTCGTTTGGCATAACTAATGATAAACAAACTGTGAGTTTGAATAACAATATCAAAGTGAAAATAAGGTAAAAAATTTTAGTTTATAATTTTCATAATTAATTTAAATAACGTTTAATATTTAATTTGAATAACAGTTTAGCACATAAAGAGTTATTAACATTTGGTGACAAAATGTCATGTAATTATTGGGATTTTAATGAATTTCGATGGTCTGCTAAAGGATGTGAAATAAATCAAATCGAATCAAATAAATACCAGACTGTCTGCGAATGCAATCATTTGTCAAATTTTGCCGCTATTCTCGACATCACAGGCAGACAAGTGAATACAACCGCTAAATCTATAGTCACTTACGTATGTTCAGGTCTTTCTATAATATGCTTAATTGCGACAATAATTATATTACTTATGAGAAAAATTAAAAGCACGCATTTTGGAGAGAATACTCTTAAAAATAACGAAAAATTTTTGACAATCAATTTATGCGTTTGTCTATTAATTGTGCACATATTGGTTGTGTTCCCTATGAATAAACAAATGTATGGAAAGAACGTGTTTGAAGACAAAAATGGTCAACAAATTGGATACACATATGTAAGATGAATATACTTTATATTATTTTAAAATAAATTATATTAAATAGTATTTGATATGTTTATTATTAACATTCATTTATTTTCTATAAATTTTTAGTAACTATTACTAATTAGTAATTTTACAGATTTTACAGACTTTAAAAATAAAGTTTTATGTTTAATTTTTTTTTCTTCTTATTTAAAGATATTACAATTTTTAATATTATTTTTAAAATATGAATAAAAAAATGTTTATAAATTAAAATTCATGATTTAGTGGATCTGTCAGTCGACATCAATTTTACTACTCTATGCTCTTCTGTCATCATTTTTCTGGATGTTTTTGGAAGCAAATTATTTAAATTACGCCACGAATTCGATGCAAATGAAAACTTTCAATAAGTTTTATTCATATTTATTTTCGTCTATTACGCCATCGATAATAATCATAACAGTATTTATTGTGTTTCGATACGCAATCGAGAAAAATGAAACTGATTTCGTTAATATGCTTACCGGAGATTATTTGTAAGTCTTTGTAAATTTATGTAAATTTACCTAAAATTTGATTTTATTTTGACATTACTTTACAGCTGTTGGATATCAAATAAGCTTATAGTTTGGTCACTCGCCATACCAGTCATCATAATAGTTACGGTGAACTTCATTCTTATGATCGCTTCGTTCGTTAACATTCATAATAAGCCACTAATCATTCAAAACGACACGAATGGCAACACCAATACCACGAATAACGCAAATTTGAAAACTAATAAACGTATTTTAAAGAATACTAGGCGTCAAATTAAATTTCTGGTCTCTTTGATTGTATTTTTCGGCTTAACATGGATTGTATTTGTGTTTTACTCTAATTATTGGTTCGATCAACAATTTTTAACTGTATTTTCTTACGTGTTTATAATATTAAACGGCTCTCAGGTTTGTTTTAATATTATATCAACAAATAATTTTATTCATTTATTTTATTGATTAACTCTAATTCTTAATTATAGAATATTATTTGGCTATTGTTTTGATATAAATTGTTATATTTTATTGCAGGGAATCCTCATATTTATATTTAGAGTATTATTAAGAAAGCGTGGAATGAAGACTAGAAATGCTTCGCAATGAATGAATTTGGTTATATAAATGTTAACATATATTAACACTTTAATTAATTTTAAAAGTATCATTAAAAATATGAGAACAATATAACAACTTAGACAACTAAACAACTTTCTTAGCCTACTCTATAAATTGTATTTTTCTAATTCTTTAATTTTAATTAATAAGTTCTAATCACAAATATGAACCCAAATAATATATTTATAACAGCAAATAGCAATTAAAGCCGTGAATATTTAATGTATTTATTGTAGTCATTATAAATTGTTTGAAATTAAAAATTGTTTGCTAATAATTGTTAATATTAAATCCAATATTAACCTCTGTTATCCTCAATAATCATTTGCGCCCCCTTTTCGCCCACCATTATAGTGGAAATATAAGTTCCCGGCTCTGTATTCTGCGGCATCACAGACGTGTCCACCACTCGGAGACCATCAATACCGCGGACGCGCAACCGCTCGTCGACCACAGCGTTGGTGTCATTGGCCGCTCCCATACGACAACTTCCGGCCAAATGATTGGTCGAACCGATTCCGCTTGTCGTCAAACACTGGTAAAAACTTTCGCAATCATCGGTATCGCTAATCGCGCACCGTTTGCAGTCGGGTCTGTTCGGTCCAAGCGAGACCCAGTCCAGTGAGCCATTGAATGGCGAATTGGCCGCCACTCTGTAAAACTCTCGATACGCGCCAATCATGGCGTTCAAGTCGGCAGCGTTTGAATAGTAGTTCGGATCGATTAATGGCTGTTCAAACGGATCGCTTGATTTCAAGCGTATCGTTCCTGACAAACAAAATTAAGTAATTACGTAAAAATTAAGTATCATTTGAAAAACTTAAAAAACATTTAGCATATAATGAGTAATACTAAGCGTTGCTTACCTCTACTCAATGGTCTCAACATATATAAACCTATAGCCATCTGATCGAGAAGAGTAGTCTTATCGTAATAATAGCTATTCCCCACTTTAAAGCCAGCGTCGGCCCAATCGCTGATGTTATTGAAGACCGTACTGAACGCCGCCGTCTGCACGCTAAACACAGTGAGCGGTCCCGAACCGTGTTTCGTATAGTTATATAGATTATCCACATTCAACTCGTTCAGCACGGCTTGCGTTTGATTCAGGCTTACGTTCAGTGATTTGGCGTTAAAATGGATGGACAGTCCGTCGTGATAGTTGTCACCCACTGGCAAATCGGTCACCACTTTAATGCCTTTCGACTCCAAATGACTTTTCGGACCGATTCCGGACAGCATTAACAGTTGCGGCGAATTGATAGCACCGCACGCTATGATAATCTCTTTGGTGGCGCTAACGTTGAAATAGGTATCGTTGCGGACAAACTGCACGCCAGTCGCCCGTTTCGGGTTAACGCCGTTCTCGAATAGAATTTTTGTCGCAAAACTGTCGGTCAAAATGTGCAAATTTTTGCGATTCCTATTCGGCTCCAAATAGGCCATCGAAGCCGACTGTCGTCGGCCGTCACGCATCGTCTTCTGCACCATTCCCGCCGTTTTCACGCCGAACTCGGGACTGTTTATGTCGTCCACGATTTTATAGCTAGCCTTTTCTAGCGTTTGCAGCCATACCTTGCCGAACTGCGTGGGCTCTTCGGGTGGCAAATAAATCGGACCGTTGGAGCCGTGATAGGCCGACCATTTGCTCATGATTTTCTGGTCCAACTGTGTTTCGGCTCTCGCGAAATAGGGCAGCACTTCCTCGTACGACCAGCCTTTCGCGCCGTACTGTTCGGCCCACTGGTCGTACACCTGTCGAGCGCCACGTGTCACAGCTATTCCGTTGATCGACGACGAGCCGCCCAGACATTTACCGCGCGGAAGACTAAAAGTACGGCCGTTCGCGCGCGGCTGTGGTGTGGTTTGGTATGCGAAACGATTTTCGGTATAACCAGAGTCCACCCAATTGTACTCGTATAAGGCCATAATGTCGGACTGAATCGATTCTTGAGCGCCGGCCTCTATGAGCAAAACGTTGACGCCGGCGTTCTCGCTCAGTCTGGACGCCACCACCGGACCGGACGTCCCGCCGCCGACCACTATGTAGTCATAGCTTGGCAGCCATTGAGCTCTCGAGGCGAGACTGTCGTGAATTGCCTGCCATTTGAGAGTAATGTTTGCGATTGTTAGCAGTTTTAAAGCTAATTCTGGTAAAACCATTTTTTTCAGCACAATATGTTTGACTCCCAGAGAAACTCAATTCTTACGCAACATTTTTCTCAACTTTGTAACTTATTATTTGTTTTTGTTAGTTATTAAAGTAAAACAACACGTTTTACGGATATTTAAAATGTTGCTCAACATATCTCTGTTAACAATTATCTATTTTTACTTTACTGCAAAACAGTATTGTTAATATGAATTGACAAACACAGACAATTAGCTGCTCAGTTATTCTGACTTTCAGATTTGCTGTCATATTTTTATTTGACATCTATATGTAAATACAGTTTTGAATAGTTAGGCAAATTAATGCTTAAGCCTTTATGCTTATTGAACGTCTACAAGATATGTGAAATCTTGCGATCTAAAGGCTTATTGTAAAGCGAGAAAATTAGCGAAACTGGTTTACAGCTTATATCTCACTCCTCTGACAAAATAAATTTACTGGTATCGATAAATTTTATATTAAAATTTATACATGTGTTAAATTCTAGGTTTCAAAAGTAAACTTAATGGAAAGAACTTAAACTTAAAGAAAACTTTTATTTGTAAAAAAAAGTATTCAATTCTATCTGTCATAAGATTTTAATTAAAATTATAATTAAATATATTTATATCGATTCGAAGTCATGAACCAATAAACCTGACCGTACGCTGCTTTAATCAATTCATTGATCAGCTCTTTCTCGACCGGTATTTTCATTGCGAAAATTTCTTCGCTATACATCAATATATTCGACTCAACGATTGACAATTGTTTGCCAATAAAATCCACCGCTTCTTGAAATGAACAGCCGTGCAGTGCACTGATAAGTGTTACGTAATTACGTTTGGCTCCATCGGCGAGATATTCCTTCTTAAACGACACGATATCGTTAACCATAATTAGATATCGGTTCAGATTCTCGTTAAACGCTCGCACGAGATAGTGCTCGAGCGGAGAACTGTCGAGTTTCAACTCTAACGCGTACTCCATCCCCAGAAAGCAAGTGTCGCCTACGAAATCGATGTACCGAAAGGCGAAGTACTCGTCAGGAGTGCCGCCAACGAATGACTAGCGTTTCTCCAGATTAGTCGAGTGACCGATAAACAACTGCATAAATCTTTTTCCCTGGTTTTCGGTAAAATCATGACTAATTAAGCGCCCGATGTCGGCAAACATAGCCTCAATCGGATCGCTGTTCGTCGGGCGCTCTTTTTCGGCGAATATATTGCGCCACTTGTCTCGCCGTTCGGGATACTTCTCGACCACGTCGTCATACATGGTCGCAAAAGTCAAAATTTTAAACGCATTTATAAGAGTCCTAAACTCGCACCCGTCGGGGACCATGTAATACACGAATCTGGCGAACTCGTCTCTGTCGACGTACGGCCGGCCTATTACGCCCGACGCCCACGATTCGCATTCGCGCCTAAAGTCGTCCATTTCGATGCAGTGCTTGCGCTCAATATATTTGTTTGGAATTTCTGGTCGCCTCACGTCTATCTCCATATTAGCCATTGTTTGTGATAATTCTCAAAATTTAAAAACTAATTTTTATAACTCGTTTCACTCGATTGCGAGACTCATCGCTTATCTCATTAAATTAATAAAGATATTTATTGATAATTTTCAAATATCTTACTCAATAATAATTTAATATTAAAATGAAATCAGCTTTTATACCCTCTAATGTTAACCAAATTTTT
>JAQIYA010000137.1:0-28133 GCA_034699355.1 Microtritia minima | reverse complement strand
TCGTGCGAAACGCATACTTCGCTACTCGACTCCCACTCGATTCGCACTCAATTCACGTTCAATTCATACACAATTCACACGCAATTAATGTTAATGTGTGTCGCAGAACACGACTATCATAGCGTTGAGAATTCAATACGATTTCGATACTCTGTTTACTCTTTTATTGTTATTACATTTAATAACACGTGTTCTTTAGCGTCTCATATCAATAGCAATCTGTCACGTGTTCACACGAGCGCCGCATTCAAATGAGTGCACGTTTGAGGAGCGATACTGATATGAGGACTGCATTTTGATATTATTGAACCTTTAATCAAATTAATGAAATTCAGTCATAATTGTTATTGAACTGCTTTACGAGTTCACACCCAATAACTTCAATTCAAATTTAAACTATATGTAAACTAAAAAATAGCATAAACTGATTGTAAATTTTACTGATTTACTATTTAAAGACAATGTTAAACTTACACTTATTATTGTAACCGCAACTTTCTATTAAGTGCTCAATAATTGATTAGAGTTTTTAATTATATATTAATTATAATTTACAAGCATATTGTGTCAGTAAGTTTTAATAATATTATTTATTTATTAAATTATAAATGTGACGAATGCTAACTAAGCTAATTATGCTAATGTAACTTCAAATGTAAAGTGAGTATTGTACAGTGAGTGGCCAACACATGTGTATATTTAATGTAAACGCTTACTTCCGATCCAAAATAAATTGGAAAGAGTTTACAAATTATGCTACCTTTTTAAGGATTATTATTATTATTATTATTATTATCATTATTCATTATTTAATAGAAATGCATATATAATCGCAATAATTAAGTTATGTTAATTACTATTATAAAATTTACTAATATAACTATTATTAATGGTAAATTACTACTTATAAATTACTACTTTTAAATGGAGTTTAAATAAAAGCTTTTTAAGATTTTAATTTTCTAGTTTCTTATAATTTTTAATTTTGCAAATTTGTAATTTATTTATGTAATATAAAAATTTTACAAAAATATTTTTAAAAAAGTTACAAAATGTTAGTCCATTGGTTACAAAAAGTAAATTACAATATTTTACTTTAATTTTTACGAAATGGGCACAAATTTTAAAAATATGGGTTGACTTGGATTTATAATAACAGTGGGACACCGCAATGTCAACACTTCTGGAGTCTTATCGCACATTTCTAATTTATATTTTGTTAATATAGTAATTAAGACGAGTTTAGCGACGTGTTCAGCAAATTGCATGCCAATACAAGATCGTGGACCCGAACCAAAAGTTAGGAATGCCGACTGAGGAATGTTATGCCTGTTTTCGAAATTATGACAAAATTATAAAGTTTAATAAACGAGAGAAAGTTACTTGTTTTCGGGAGCAAATCTTTGGGGATCAAAATCAAACGCGTTCGGCCATATATTGTTGTCGTGATGGATGTGCCAAACGGGGACCACAACTACAGTGTCTTTCTCGATAAATATATCGTTTATAATGCAGTCTTTAGATGATACTCGAGATACAAACGAAATAACAGGTGGGTATAAGCGAATCGATTCTAGCCATACCTAAATTTTGAAAATATGGCTCATTCAACACATTCAAAAAGTGATATGCAATGCATTAGTTTAGGCATAAAATATGACATTATGCAGAATTCTAATACCATATTTAGATATTGGCATTTAATTCCATCCAAAAGAATTTGTTCTCGTAATCTATTCTGAATGTGTTGATGTTTGGCGAGAAGATATAATGCAAATGTCAATCCTGTTGAAGTCGTCTCATATCCGGCCATCATTACCAGATGCGCATTACCTGCACAGTGTTACAATTAGTTTAATAATCCATACTTGTCCTTAATTGTTATACCAATTAACTCATCGTTAGTAATTTGCTGTCTTCGCAAGCAATTTAAAAGCGAGTCAAGTAAGCTATATCTCGACTCATAGTCATCTATCGATGCCGGCAATGGTTTCGATGATTGATTAATAATTTGTTTTTTCAATTGATTAACCATTAAATCAATCATATGTCCGGAAGTCAAGTAATTATTGATGAATGTGAATACAGATCGGAGAAACGGGAAACAAATGGCGGCCGTGACCGCTATATTGTTGGCGTTTTCCATGAACTCCTTCACCGCTTTCATCAACGAGTCATTTGGATTCTGCACAGTATTGTCGTTCATATTCAAAGCAGTCCTACAGATGATGTCGAGAGTGATGGCCTGCAAGCGATCGCCGACATCGATAACTGGACACTCAGTGCTCTCTCTTTGACGCTCCACTTGTCTCATGAAAGTGCGCACACAATCGGCAATCGTGTCACTCATGTGTGCCGAAGTGACACATCGATGGCTGAAAGTCGGTGTCACCACACGTCTCACACGTCTCCATCGCTCGCCCGACACGCCGATCAACGAGTCGATGAAAGGTTTGGCTGCGATAAACATTGACGGCCTGTCTGTAAACACTTTATTATTCTTAACCAGTATTTGGTGAATGGAGTCCAAGTCATTGATGACCAGATGAGGCATTTCGCCGATGAAGTATCCAAAACAGTTGCCGTACCGTTCAATCCAGTTGTCAATTACTTTGTGAGGTATTTCGCCCTCAATTAACTCATACATATTACCAGAAAAAAATGAAGGTTTCGGTCCTTTAATACCTCTTCGCGAAAATCTTTTGTGAACTTCGAACCGCTTGCGTATCCAAACAATCATTTTAATGATGGTATATGTTATAAAAAATAATGATATCTCCGAAATCATGTTTAGATTTACACAAATATAATTAATGTTTTGGGAAAAATATGTGGGAATTAATTATTAAAGTTTTAGTTTGAGATTAAAAATGTTAATAACTGTTAAGAAGTGATTTGATTTGAGTAAAGCAATGCTAAATAAATCAGTTTATAATGTATTTTTAATTACAGGTGAATAAAAAATAAAAGAAATTATTTATAAGAATAGCAATAAGAAATTTCATGCAAATACACAATTATAACACTTAAGTTAACTCATATGAATGTGTTGGCTGTCATTAATTTGAAATTTATTACTTTTGAAGAGTAATATTAGTTTGAATAACTTTAGATATTAAGCCAAACATTTTCTATTCATTCAATCAATTATTTTCCTCTACACTATGACATATGAAACGCGTCATTGATGGAGTGACCAATTTATGTGCAAAATATAATTTATCAATTTTATCAATTTGTATAAACTTTATTATACTGTTGTCAACTTTAATTTTATACATTTAATACTCAAACTTATTAATTTAAATGTCATTTGTTTAAAAAAGAGTTAAACATTAATGCCTTTTAAAGAAATACAAAAATTTAATTAAACAAATTTGGATACGACAACAATGTAATACATTATTGATATTAAACATATCTTTATATCTTTAAGTATTATATGAAAAATTCATTCATTATACTAAAATTTATATAAGTTTACATAAATTTCACACATTAATATATTGCGCATCCAAGATATACTTTATTTGTAAATGTTAATCAGTTGTTGACAGGCATGTAATTGTTTATATCAAAATCTTATTTCAGCAATTCTATGATATCGTTTGCTTCTCAAAAGTAATCCAAAAGTGACATAAAAAACGTTGATTTAATGAAATACAAGTTTATCAGTAAAATTAAAATCTTTGAAATGTAAAAATGAATGCATGTATTAACAAATGGTAAAAAATCATTATTTTTCAATTTCATATCAAGGCTTTGTCTATATATTAAAATTTATTATTTATTAATTATACTTGTATTTAAAATTTACATTTCGTAATAATAGCCTTACACTCTTCTCTACGGGTTTCACACATTTTATTAGTCTTGCAATAAACCTTGCGATTGAAACCATACAATAATCTTATTATTTTTAATCAAATCTGTTGAATCTGAATGTAAGTACTCTAAGAATTTATAAAACTTTCATTAAAATAAAGTTTATTAAATAGACTGTACGAAATAGTTTCACGCGATTGTCTAGAAGTGAAAATCACAATTACTATTATGATTCTTAAAACTCTTAAGACATGATAACTGACACCATATTTCAAACCAAGTTTTGTCTGACAAACCCCTGGCATTCCATCAATTTCATGAACAAAATTATTAATTGGTTTTACTCATATTTAATCTTATTGTTTACCAGATTTTTTTAGTTGAAAATTAATTATTTTAATCTTTTATAATATCATTATAATCGGAATGATCTTTAAAAATCTACTTTAAGAAAATGGACAACAGTATGAATTTTTATTAATAAATAATTTTGTTTAAAATGCACTTTTGAATAATATAAGTCAACATTTTATAAATTTAATTTCATTATTTAATAGAATTATTTTCTTGTTTATTAAAGATTATTTTTAGTGCAAACAGAAAAAATTTTGATAGATTTTAATAAATTATTTAATACTTAACATATTTAGAATAAATATTCATGTATAGCCCGCACTCATGACAGCTCGAATCGTAAAACTTTTTACATCAAAATTTTGACTAACTTGTCAAACTTAAAGGATATCTTTGGGGCTAAAATAGTGTACAAAAAATCTGCCTATTTTGTCGACCCTTTCCTTCTCTCCTTTGGGGAGAGGGGTGGACACATCAATTGCATAAATAAGAAAATTCTCCTTAAAACCCCAGATTATGAAAAATTTTGCAATAATAAAGACTTAAAGCATAAAAAACACAATGTATGCTCCAATTGTATGTTGAATTATCGTTTTCTCAATATAAAAACTGATAAATGACTTAACTTAACTGATGAAAATATAAAAATGCAATTATTATTCAATAAAATGCATTTTTAGATTAAATATATTTGTTAATACGAATAGATATTTTTACTTAAAGCTCCATTTTGGTTATATTTATTTCACATTTCACCTAAAATCAGCTATTCTCATATTTTCTAAACTATAATGTCCGGTCTCTGTAAATAAATTATAAATCATAGCACACTTTTACTGAATTTCTAGGTTCAATTTTCTAATTAATGCAATCCAAATATATACCTCTCTCCACAGAAAATAAAGGCAAGTGTTGCAAAAATAATGCCCATTTCGATATACTTTTTCAATGCCAAAGATGTTCTTAAAGATAACTATATAAGTTGCCAAATGTATGTTTAAAATATGAAATTAATATATTTCCGGACTACAATAATTATTAAGTCTATTCAATTTGTTAACGTGTATTCCTCATAAAAAACTTTTAAGCAAATAATTTTAATAATATAGAAAACACTCGAATAACAATAATTTCTTATAAAGACGAAATGCAATTTCTTTAGTAAACTATTAAAACTCGATATATCTTGACCTAAATTTTTTGCAGTATTTTTAACATTTTTTATGTAATGCTAAAAAAAGTGGTAAAACTTTTTTGTATTTAATTAAATTTAATTTGATATACTGTTATAAATACTGATGATACACATGATGTACTATTTGTTATAATATTATACTCTTACAAATATATATTCTTAAATAGTTGTAAATAGATTTTAGCTAAGCTTTCTTCAAAACTATATTTATTGGTAATATTTTAGAGGTATGCTGTACTATGTTTACGATGAAAAGTATAAGATTTATACATAGTTTAGTAAATGCTGTGATATGATTAAACAAATATACAAATATATTGTGATATTAGGGCTTTCATGACAATATTTTACTAATTTTAGTATATTTTATGTTGTCATGCTTTTCTTGCTTAATGTATAATTTTTACGCATTATGCTATACATTATAAGTTTGCAAACACATACCAATTGTTAAGAGTTTTAAAACACAGTTTTGTAGTCTAACGCGTTATTATCGAATGATCTCAAATCGCGTAATTAATTTATTAATTACAAATTAATCGCAAACCATGATTACAACAAATTCAAAAGAGGAGCACTTCGTGTGGTGACGCGTATGGAGTGGGAGGAGTGAGCGAAACGGACCAATCGTGTAGTGACACATGAGATGTGTGCTGCGAATCAGCCAATCAGAGTAAGACACGAGCGATAGATGCGTGAAGTCGAATGAAAATAGAATGGAAAATAGAATATAAAGTGAAGGCAAGCGACGAACAGACGAACAGACGAACAGACGTTCACTCGTTTACGTGATTCTCTCATTCGTCGAGTCTGTCCACTACTGTCCGACTATCGATACTAATATATCATTAATATATCATTATATATATTAGTCAACTATAGTTTGCCAGTAATTTGTCAATACTTAGTCGAAAGTTTGTCGACAATTGAATTGTTAGAAGTGTTCAATAGTCGTGACCGCACTCACCGGTAAGTCATTTCCGTACATATCATGCAATTATGTTTGAATTAATTGAGAGCAAAACAAACTATTTTGTCATAAAAAGTGTAATTTGAGTGCAATTTGAGTGCAATTTCGGAGTGAATGATCGCTTGTAGTGAAGCGTTGAAGCGTTGGACTCATTAACGAGATGTTGATTGTGTTATAGAAATGATAGCAATGAGACGGTTGTGGTTACTGGTAGTGATAGCTCTGATCGCGATCGACGCGATCGTCGCCAAAGAAAAAGATAGCAAAGAAAAGGATAGCAAGGATTCTGTTGGCACTGTTATCGGCATTGATTTAGGTATTACTGATTGCGATCTCATTGTGAGCCCATGTGTGACCACTCGTTTGTTGATTGTTGACGACATTCATTCATGACAGGCACCACCTATTCATGTGTGGGGGTATTCAAGAACGGCAGAGTCGAGATCATCGCCAACGATCAGGGAAACCGAATTACGCCCAGTTATGTGGCGTTCACTTCGGAAGGCGAGCGCCTCATCGGCGACGCCGCCAAGAATCAGCTGACGTCGAACCCCGAAAACACCGTTTTCGACGCCAAGCGTCTGATCGGTCGCGAATGGACTGATCCTACTGTTCAGCAGGACATCAAGTTTTTCCCATTCAAAGGTAATTGTTTTCATACTCTGTTTTCTAGTAAAATGTATTGAAATATAAAACCATTCGATTGGCAGTGCTTGAAAAAAATAGCAAACCTCATGTAGAGGTAGAGACCAGTAATGGAAGAAAATTGTTCGCACCCGAAGAGATCAGCGCTATGGTGTTGACCAAAATGAAGGAAACCGCTGAGGCATATCTCGGCAAAAAGGTGTCGCACGCGGTGGTGACCGTTCCCGCCTATTTCAATGACGCCCAACGACAGGCCACCAAAGACGCGGGCGTTATAGCCGGCCTGAACGTGATGCGCATCATCAACGAGCCCACCGCTGCCGCCATCGCGTACGGTCTCGACAAGAGAGAGGGCGAGAAAAACATTCTGGTGTTCGATTTGGGCGGCGGAACGTTCGACGTGTCGCTCCTCACCATTGATAACGGAGTGTTCGAAGTGGTCTCCACTAATGGCGACACGCATTTGGGCGGAGAGGACTTCGATCAGCGAGTTATGGAACACTTCACCAAATTGTATAAGAAAAAGACCGGAAAGGATATCAGAAGCGACAACAGAGCGGTGCAGAAGTTGAGGCGCGAAGTGGAGAAAGCGAAGAGAACACTGAGTAGTGCACATCAGGCGCGCATCGAAATCGAGTCGTTCTTTGATGGCGAAGATTTTAGCGAAGTTCTCACCAGAGCTAAGTTTGAAGAGCTCAATATGGACTTATTTCGATCGACGCTCAAACCAGTGCAGAAGGTTCTCGAAGACGCAGATTTGCAAAAGAAAGATATCGACGAAATCGTTTTGGTTGGCGGCTCAACACGTATTCCTAAAGTGCAACAACTCGGTGCGTATTTTGTTTGTAATTTTGAATTGAATTTTGCGTATTTATTCATTTATTTTGTTAACAGTGAAAGAGTTCTTCAATGGAAAAGAGCCCACTCGTGGCATCAATCCCGACGAAGCCGTTGCTTTCGGTGCAGCTGTTCAGGCAGGCGTTCTTTCTGGTGAAGAAGACACCGGAGAGCTAGTCTTACTCGATGTCAATCCATTAACTATGGGCATCGAAACTGTCGGCGGAGTTATGACTAAACTTATTCCAAGAAATACAGTCATTCCGACAAAGAAGTCGCAAATATTTAGGTATTTATATTATATATAAGACTAAATATTAAATAAAGTTAAATAACAAATAAAGTTTATAAAAATTTTATGCTTATGGCAGCACTGCATCCGATAACCAGCACACGGTCACCATTCAGGTGTATGAAGGAGAGCGACCGCTCACCAAAGACAATCATTTATTAGGAAAATTCGATTTGACTGGTATTCCTCCCGCGCCTCGAGGTGTGCCTCAGATTGAAGTCACTTTCGAGATCGATGTCAACGGAATTCTTAAAGTAACGGCTGAAGACAAGGGAACTGGAAATAAAGAGAAAATCACTATTACTAATGATCACAATCGACTCACCCCTGAAGATATCGAAAGAATGATTAAAGACGCAGAAAAGTTTGCTGACGACGACAAAAAGGTTAAGGAGAAGGTGGAGGCGAAGAACGAGTTGGAGTCTTATGCTTATTCGTTGAAAAATCAATTGAGCGACAAAGAGAAACTCGGAGGAAAAATCACTGACGACGACAAGACTACCATTGAAACTGCTGTCGACGAAGCTATTAAATGGTATGTTATTATTATTATTATACAATATGTATTATACAATATGTATAATAATAAAAATAAACAAATGTATTTCAGGCTCGAGTCCAACAGTGAAGCAGAGGTCAGTGAATTAAAAGCGCAAAAGAAACAATTGGAAGACAAAGTGCAGCCAATCATAGCTAAATTGTATAGTTCTGGAAGTGGTCCTCAAAGCCCGGGCGAACCTGATGTTGAAAAGGACGAACTTTAATGCATGTACATTGTCATAGGATTAGGTCATCTCATCGTTCACTTCATCGATTTCTATTTATTTACTAAATAAATTAAAATAAACTTATTAGTTATATATTGCAATTATAAAAATAATTTTTCATTCAATTTTATTAAAACTGTTAATAAAACCTTAAACTGTAATATAATATGAAGTTTTTTTTCTGGATTATATGTTAAATAGAAACTTTGAAATTAAATAGGTTTTTCAAATTTTTTATAGATTTGACACAATAACTTTTTTTAATTTTACACATACAAATACAAAACACATACAATACACAACAAAACTTAAGCAGATAATAAAAATCGTATTCTCTACTTTAAAATATCTGCCACTCATTCGGAAAACTCGAACAGAAGTTTTATGTATGACTTCATTTTGATATTATGCCTTACGATAGTCAAAGATTTATTTTAATTTATTCAAACGTATAATCAAATAATACAAAATATCAAAATTGAATTATAAATAACTCGCTACACTTAGCGACTATCGTTTATGCTCAGTAAACGAATTTGACCACCGATTACTAAAATTCATTTCCTGTTAGTTGAATCAATTCACCCAATTTGACCGATAACTTGAACATATCTTATGTAACGATATATCGTAAATATAACTTAATTTTAACATTGCATAAAAATACAAATTTGGAAATGATTTTCAAACCATAGGCCTTACAAAAAGTATCAATCATTTTAAATGTTATGAAAAATTTAAAAATTAGTCAATTAAGTTAAAATAGTATTGAGATTAAGATTTGCAGTTCATAATCATTTATTATATTTACAATAAGCAGTTGTGTTAAAATAGCAAAAAAGCTATTTGTAAAAATGAATGAAGTACTAACAAGTATGAATAAAAACTAGTGTCTAAAAATATAATATCGGTATTAAATAAACACAATATTTATTTTATTTCTTTTATTTATATAATAGTAGTTTAGTTTTAAAATAAAATTTTTAAAAAATAATAATAAAAATATATATTATATATAAAATATATCTAAAAAATCCAAACACAAGTTTATGAAACATTGAGCATTAATAATTATAAGTCGTTTAATAATGAAATGTATATTAAAATACCTTTAAAAAGGTTGTGTTATGTTCTAACAAATGCATGCCTAGTTTTTCCTAAAAAAGCTAATAAAATATTTATCGCACAATTGATGGTTTTGTTAACGTCGTCTTGAGTGCCAATGAGGGGATTGATTTCAACCATATCTATACCGCAGAGCATTTTCGTTTCGGCAATTATTTCTCCTATAGAAATGGCTTCTCTGGTGGTCAGACCGGAGGGAACCGGCACTCCAGTACTGGGAGCTAACATTTGGTCGACGGCGTCGATATCGAAACTTACATGAATTTTTCTATTAAGCTTCGGATTTATTTGATCTAATGTTCTGCTCATAACTTCATAAATTCCATGTCTGTCTATATCACTCATTGTGTAATTTAATATATTTAGCTGTTTAAGAATATTGATTTCTTGTTTTTCTAGATCTCGAAGACCGACGTAAGCGAAAACGTCTTTATTAATGAGCGAATAGATGGTTGACATCTGCGCACAACTTTGGTTCGGGTGGTCGAGCTCTGTGACCACGTCTTTGAGGAGAAACGAGACCGGCATTCCGTGGAAGTGACCCGAAGTGCTGGTCAGCGCGGTGTTGATGTCCGCGTGCGCGTCCACCCAAAGCACGCACATCTGCTCATTGACGGCCCGATTGCCACTTATAGTGCCGATCGCTATGCTGTGATCTCCGCCTAAAGTGATCGCAACTCTTCCGTCGCGAGCCATGTCTCGCACCGATTGCGACACTTTGGCGCACATGTCGGCCACAGTGAACGCGTTTTTGAGCGGCGAGTCGTTGAGTGGCCGCTCGTCGCGAGCGTTGTCCGGCAAAAGCAAATCTCCCCAATCGGTCACGTCGTGTCCGATGTCTCGCAAGCGCTCAATGAGTCCCGCGCTTCGCATGGCTTTGGGCGCCAAATGTGTGCCGCGTTTGGACTGTCCTCTCGAAAAGGGAGCGCCAATTACTCCCAAAGAGAGCGTTTGATAGCATCTTCTGTTGTGACTATATTTGTAACTCAATATCTCAAACAATTTACAGTAATTGAACTTCATTTTACACATACAACGCATGCAAACCAGAGTCCAAGCATTATCAGAGTTAATCAGAGACGGCTTGTAATGCAAAATATTATTAAATATAATTTAGCGAAAACGTCGTGTAATTGCAACACATGTTTGTGTTGTGTGGACACTAATAGTTAGTGATGTAAGTCATGAAATATTAAAATATTCGAACATTCAGTATGAAATGTCACTAAAGTTTAGTTATTCAATCGTTCGCTTTTTAGTGCAAAATTGATCACTAGCTCCACCTATAATTTTTATAAAAATAAGTGTAAAGCATAAGTAAGACTCTAAAATAAGTTTAAAATGTTAAAAATATGAAAATTGCGAACCCTTTTAACCAAAAATAGAGAAAAAAAACTTATTTGGGATGAACTTTAAGCTTCTAAATGCCAAAAAGACATTTTTTCCAAGGGTTGCAAAGGTTCGTGAGTGCAAGTTTGGTCCGTTTTGCAGTTTTAGAGGTTAAACCATACTTTTGATATTTTTGCTTAATTCAAAATCTTATTTATGCTGTCTATTTGAATGTATTGTAAATGTTTTTCAATCATATAATAATAATTATTATTTTTAATAAAGATATTTTAATATTTAATTATTTCACATCATTTGTTTCACATGAAAGTTTCACTGAAATTTGCATCACTACTAGTAGTGTTACACAGTGTAAAACTACAATTAGTAGAGTAACTCACACTACTATTATAGAATATAATAAAATATGTTATTTCCAAAGACCACATTATTTCATATAACACTAGCGCTGAGTATCTATAAGTAGGGATAATTCTTTTCGGTCAGCTCGAATTATTAAATTCGGCGGTCAAATTCGGTCAGACCGAAAAAATCCAGTAAAATAGTGAATTTCGGCGGTAAAATTCGGTCACATGAAAATAATTTAACAAATTTGTTACTTAAATATGTTTCTTATTATGGATTTTTAATTATTGATTTATTTTTCGAATGCACACAAGTATAACACTTACAAAACTGTTTAAACTAAAGAAATGATTCATAATAAAACATATTTTTGGTTTTATATTTAATTTATTATAAACTATTCTGTAAAAAATGCGTTTATTAATAGTTTACTTTAAAAAGTTTCGTATTTCATGCTATGATAAACCAAATTCTCTACATTTATAAGAGAATTTTCGGTCAAATTCGGTAAGTTGTTACATCTGACCGAAATGATTTTTTAAAATTCGGCGGTTAAATTCGGTCATATTCGGTTACTGACCGAAAAGAATTATCCCTATCTATAAGTGATTATGTTATGCAATAGCACTCTCTTTCTATTGGTCTTTTTCACACCAAATTAATCTATGCTTTGCTAACATTTAATGTAATCAACAAAATACATATTTGATTACGTCATAATTACATTAAATTTTGATAATATTTTGCAATTCTTGTAGAGTGTGATTATAATGATTAAACACGTCAAACAGCTAAAGCTAGCTTAAGCTCAGATCAAGCTCGAGTTAAATTTTTGAGCTTTAAGCTAAAGCTTGAAAAATAATATTTATATCCTTTAAATACTATTTTTATAAAGAAATATTAATATTATGCGTAATAATATACACAATATATATAGTTAATTATAAATATTTTTATTAAAAATACTTTATCATATTATTGTCTTCGCAAAACACAGTTTAGACAACTTATGCAATCCTTAAAGTCTAACTTAAATAACACCTTTGAGGCCTAAAAAGTCCGTTGGCCGCCACTTGTTTCCTGCCAGTGGAGAGGGTTAAAGACCAAAGGACAGACATCTCAAATCCATAAGATTAATTTTACAACTCATAAGAATCTAAAATGCACAAAAAACCATTCAAACTTTCTAACAAAATTACAATGATATCGCTTTAGTTATAGACTAAGCTATGTTAGGCTATTTCAATACACATTTAAGTACAAATAAGAATGAAATGTTAATAAAGACAATTTTTACGATTTTCTTATCGAATAAATCGAATCATCACAATCGAATGAACTTTGTTGGTATTGAATATTATGAAAAAAATTATTTATAATTAATATAAAACTTTAATAACTTACACCAAATTTAAATTGTGAATTATTAAATAAAAAATTATTTAGTTCTTAAAATTAGAAACTTGCACTTCTGTTTGGAAAAAGAAGTACCCTAAAGTGCCAATGATAATGCGCGCATTATATATGGAAAAATGTAAAATTTATTGAAAAAACAAAGCCGCGCATTATACAATGCCATCAATCTATTTGGGTTCGCTTACTGTTATTCATAGCATTCAGAACCGTTTTTTACTTATTTTGAATGCTATTATTTGTAAATCATATGAACTGTTCTTATGATATTGTGTTGTAAACACAACTCATTGCTTTCAATTCAATAATTTAATTAAATTACAATTACTACTAAATCATAATTAAGTTATTTTTCAACATTTATTGTAATTTTGTTTTGTATTAATAAAAATTTAATGTTAAAAGTGACAATTTGAAGGTCAATTAAAATTATTGCCTTCTGTAAGTGACCCCAAATAGAATGATGGCATTGTACATGGAGTGCGTATAATACATGGAAAATTTAATCAAAACCATCAAATTCATTATCAGAATTAGTTTGAAACGATTAAAGAATTTCACGATAAGTTTCTAAGTAAATATAGTTAGTTTCGTCGGTTTCTGTATGTTCTGAATCTGAATCGTTTTCAATTCAATTTGCAATTCAATTGTTGGGGATAATCAATAAGTTGAGCTCTTTTAAAGCTCTAATTAGAACTATAAGATTTTCTTAATTTTGGTGGCATTTTAGTAACAATGCTTTAAAATTAATAACACTTGTTGAAAACTAACTTTTCAATATATATTGTATTGAAAGAAGTTTGCAAATTGTGAAAAATAAACACATATTTGAGTGCTTTTTAGTAAATATTTGATGTCATATTTTTGAACAATAAATACATATTTTATCCGCTCTCTAATTATAATATAAGATTACCAAATATTATAATGGATATTTTAAGTTTTGAATGAATTACAAACTTATTAGATATATAATAGTATTTCTAAAATTATTTAAATATTATAAAATAAAACATATTAAAATATTATAATATCTTTATTAATTCATAATTTGTAACAAATCCAAATAAAAAATGCACAGTTAAATATAATTATAAAGCTTATAGCTATTCGTATATAATATATTCGTTTATAATTTGCAATTTTATCATAATTTTAAAAAAAATGTTTTACTGTTTTATAAGCTTACTATTATTAAATTTTTATAAATTTAAATATATTAATAAATTTTTCATATAAATAAATAATATATTATTTTTACTTTATCTTGAATGTCAAAAGCAAACTTATTTAATTTTTAAAAATTTATCTTTAGATAAAGAATGCGAGCACATAATACAAATATTTTTCTAATTATACATACATATATAAATAAAAAAACTAATATTGAATAGAATTCTAACTAAGAAATTGAGAATTTCTATTTATTAATTGTTTTCATCTATAAGTTTAACAATGCATTAAATAAAAGTGATTACTTTATAAAAAAATTTTATAATAAATTCAAATAATTCTGTTATTAATGTTCTTATTTTGATTTTAGCAAAGTCTAAAATAAATTGGTAAATAAATTGGTAAATTAGTTATATAAATGTATAATAACTTATTAATTAATATTAATTTAAATAACTTTTACATGAATTGTTTTAAAGAGATAATTTAAATTTTAATAACGTTTTAATTTTATGTGATAATGTAATTAACTTATCAAATATCGGTGAGAATAAAAAGAAATTTTGTTAAAAATATATTAGTGGAGAGAAGTGGAAAATTCTTATAAATGAAAATTGTTAATCTTCTTTGTGATTCATATTCATTATCGGCTATAAAAGCTGAAACATCATACAAATTGCTTTTTTAATGGGCTTCCTATATATAAAAAATATTAATTCCTCTACTTTTGATACATTATAATTATAATGGGACTAAAGAACAACACGCTATAGTTTAGATTACCGGCAAATTCAGTGTAAACATGATAGACATTTGACGGGAAAATGGCATTGAAGTGAGTTCGGCTATTATACACTGTATATATGATATGTAAACAGGAGAGAAATACTTGCAACTGTTCCAAATAGAGTAATTTAATACAGTTGTGATGCGAATCAAATGATAAAGCATTAACACTTTTAGGCTCGTTATGTATTATTTTACATTATACGCGTATATACGCTATTATACGCTCTACACTATACGCTCTAAGCTTTGTATATTGTAATCATAGTTATTGCATAATTTATGATCCATATTATACGAGTACTTCTCCAGAGATCACAGATTCATGTATAGATCTATAAATGACCTATAATTTGAGAACAGCATCAGTTATGCCAGCTTTAAGCTTGAGCTGAGATTAGCTGATTTCGATTTAGCATTAAAATTATTTTCCTTATAAGTTTTTCTTAATTCTTAGTATTTTACTGTTTATTTTCAAAAAATTTCCAAACTTTGTATATTACGTAATATCATACTTAATGCAATAATACTTTATACCTTCTAATACTTTATTTCAATTAAAGATAATTAAATTTATAAGTTTCTAATAAATTTTATTACAATATCTAATAGCGAAACTTTAACATTGAGCTGAACTGCAGCTCGAGCTAGAACTGTATATATTTGTTTTAAAAAACGAGCTGAACTCACCTTAAGCTGAACTTTTTGCTGTCCAATGCCTATATTTGCAAAACACATATTCTATTATTTGCTGGCATTTTCGATCATTATTTATTGGCTTCACGTTTGAATCTTTTAATTAGGCCTAAATCGGGTTTTTGGTAATTGGAATCAATTAAGAAATAGTTGGATTAAATCAATACCAAAAAAAAATATTTTTGATAATTTTCATGTTAGATGTTAAGTAAAAACAAAATATATGTTGGTTTAAAAATATATTTTTGCCTAACAATTTTGATTCTAGTCTGCACGGGAAATGTCTGTAACGACTAAACAGTGAAATATGTCTTGAAATGAAGCGCGAGTCAAAATGCAGTTTAGAGTAAAAATGTTAAATTGCTTTTGTCTTTGTTTTTGCGACAGAAGTGAAGTGAAGTGATGAAAGCAAATTTGCTTCATTGAAGGCAATGGCATGAAATGCCGTCAAATGCCGTCGAAATGCATCAGATGTGCACCTGGTTGTCATCCATATACATATACAGTTCGAGTCGCTTACAGTTTGCAACTTATTTCCCATAAAGCGGTAGCCAATTATTTGATGTCAATGTTGAGCTAAATATTCAGCCAATAGATAAAGTGAGTTGAGTTGTTTTGATTGCAATTACGAATGAGATGTTTGTTTATGCTTTTTATGCCACACTAATTTAACTTCTATATTAAATGTTAAACAAACCATATATGCATGCTTTAAAGTAATGTTATATAATCGCACACATTATATTATCCTGTCATCTATTATTTTAACACAAGAGACCGAAACTAAAACTAAAACCGACTGTCTATTTAGCCCAACATAACTTTAACGCATAGACTCTTTTCAAAATTGACTAATAATTGTAAACTAAAGTTGTGATAAAGTAAATAGTATATTAATTTTACTTATAATATCAATATTATTTAGTAAATGTAATATTAAACGCAAATATTAATTTAATAGAACATTGAAAATAATGGATGATATCGAGAAAAAACTTTCCAAAATTACTTCTTCAAACGTATTAAATGAATGTGTGACTTGTAAGTATATTTTTAATTCAAGTTTTAATCTTATAAATTTATTTTCTCTCCTACATTAATCTAATACTTAATTATTTATATATTATTATTAATTATTTAATAAGATTATAAAATTTAGCTTATTTTACTGAAAACTTGTAATTTTTCTCTTTTAAAACATTTTTCTCTCTATTAGGAAAAAAAGAGAGGGATTGAAGGGAAGGGCGAGTTTGATCTTTAACTCATTTCACAAATAATAATAGCTGTCGTAATTCGGGAAACAAAACCCTCTAATTCGGGTGGGAATCGGGAGATAAATATAGGCTTAATTCGGGAACTCTTCGAGTAAATATCAAAGTTTATAAGTTATATCTTATTTAGTAAAATTATAAAAACATATAATTAAATAACTATTATATTTGATACAATTATGCATTATTATTGATTCTCCAGTAAAAAGTGAACGATTATCGGATGAAATTTTCGATAAAATAACAATGAAGTTTAGCTCAAATAAAAATGAGATACTTGTTTGTGACTTTAATTTCTAAAGTTTATTTTATTTTAATATGATCTATAAATTATTAATACATTATTAAAAATCCTGTATAGTAAACTCTATCGAGACTAAAAAATTCGTTCACTATATAAAAGATAAAAGTATATCAATCGATAATTTGAAGGGTATTCACTTTATCGAACTTTTACTGAATTTGTTTGCTGTGTACATGCTTAGTGTATAGCACAAACTTAATTACTAAAATTATTAGTTATATATAAAATATTTTTAAAAAAAAGAATTTAAAGAATATTTAAAATACACATAAAATCGAAAAAGTGTAAAATAGTCTATTTCGGGAAAATATTTAGAAAATACTCTAAAGAGAACTTTTCAAAAATACTTTAAATTCAGGAAATTCGGGAACATTTAAATTTAGTTAATTAATAGTTTAATTAATACATGATTAGTAAAATAAATATCGATTCCAGCAGTTATATCACAAAATAAAAATTCTGGAGTTCCTGAATTCCGATTGCCATCATTATTATATAGAATAGATATTTAAGGTTCTTAAAATAAATAACTTTTAAAAATAAAATAGGTAATAATTGAATAATGAATAATGAATAATAGTATTAGTACAAGTATTTTTTGAATTAAAATGAAATAACAATAAATGTTATAAATTTAAAATATAAGGCAATTAAAAAGCAGTAAGAATTAATGATTGTTTTCGGACCATTGAGATCGATACTAATTTAATTGTGTTGGACATACTTTCTATATAATGTGCAGCTTTTTCTGGAGTTATTTCGTTTTAAATATTTTGAAATAATTTTTTCCAATCGGCACTAAATTAAAATATTTTTTAAATTGATAATAGCTTTTATCACTAAATTCGATTTTTGAGCGCAGTTGAGTCAATTGTTAATTAGCGATATAACATATCTACAACCGCTTACATTTTGTATTTTTATTTAAATGCCTTTAATTTTATTCTGATTATATTACAAATAAAACAGTCGAATAATTAATAAAATTTCTATAAAATATTTAGAAAGTATTCCTGTTTATTATTTTTTAATTTCATACTATTCCATAATTTTCATTTACGCTTTTTATATATTTAAAAATATATTCAAATATGATTTTCATAGTGAATAAGAGAGTATGCCTTTAATTATACATCTATTATTTTGTTTATTAAAAAAAGTTATATAATTATGCCAATATTTTTTATTTAACCGTAAAAAAATGAAAACTAATTTATTGAATCAAGTAATATAATGAAATAATTCATGTAAATTTTAGCCTCAGAAGCATTAGAACTGTATGCAAGTCAAGCGCAGTCAATTAATTTAAATGATAGCGACGGTCTCAATAAAAGCGACAGCAACTGTCAAATTGCGAAGAGCTCTAATCAGGACAATGAAAATTGCAATCAATCCGATCCTAAAATCAAACCACAATTTTCATACGTGGCTTTGATCACAATGGCTATTAAGGAATCTGACGAAAAGAGACTCCCATTGAGCGGAATTTATGATTTTATCAGCAAACGATTCCCGTATTACAAAAAAGGTGATAAAGGATGGCAGAACAGCATTCGACATAATTTGAGTTTAAATGAATGCTTTATGAAAATTCCACGAGAGATATCAAGTACTAATGAACGCAAAGGTAACTATTGGGCTCTTAATCCAACGTATGACAACATGTTTGAAGATGGAAATTATAAAAGAAGAAAAAAGATTAAACGCAACAGGTTTGTGATCTCTTATGTCATCACTTATGTGATCGCCATTACACCAAAAATTACAATTTTCATGATTTTTTGAATTTTTTGGAATAAATACAAAGTTTAGCACTATTTAAAAAAATTCGTTCAAAATGATTCCTAGAAAATATAAGTTTAAGATTTATTATCTTTAGATTATGTTTGTATTATGTCTAAATAAAAAATTAAAGATTTAAAAGATTAATCATTACTTATGCATTCGTATTAGAATATGTCTAAAAGAGACTTTTTATTCAATTAAATAATTAATATTTTATTAGCTAACAATTTATATTTGTAAAAATTTATTCTGAAAAATTATTATTAAATTACCAAAAAATTATTCTAATTAAATAAATAAAATTACTAAGTATAATATAACAGTAGTGCAACACAAATCTATAATATACTGAATAATTTATTCGCAGTTATTTGACAATTAACAGAATGTCTAATGTATAGCTATGGCTATATTATTAATAAAATATTACTCTAATTTTAGGACATCTCCTTATGATACAAAAACAACTTATTTGAACACAAATATGGACAGATCTATTGGACCATTTGCCAGACCTCATCGTATATATGATATGTCATCACCAGCTTCTGTAATAGCACCAAATATTGCTCCATTTCAAACTGACCAATCAAAACACTATTTTAATTATCCAGTTTGTTCAGCGGTGTCCACTGCGACCACAGAATACCCTCACTGGTCAATATCTAATTTACAATCTCAATATAAGTATGCAATTTTGCAATATCAATATCAACTAACTTTCAATAATATAGTATCTTTTATTAACTAATTAATATCTCGATTAAATTTTTTTTAAAATTAGAAATAAAAATCAAAGATACTTTTTATTGAAATTATAAATATAGCATAAACATCAACAATTTTTTTTAAAATTCCGAATAATTGACAAAAAAAAATTAAATTAAGATAATTATTTTGCAAAACATTTAATTTAGAAAATGTTTGAAATAGAAAAAAAATACCAAAATTAACTCTTGAAACATAAATAATTCGTATTATAGTTACATTTTATTGCTTTCCAAACAGAATTTAAATTTAAATTAGACACGCCTATGCAAACTATACAAAGTTATAGACATATCTAAATAGTCAATCTAAATAGAAAATAATTCTAAACTTACATTTCATTGCCAATTGATTCGTTAAAGCAGTTCATGCACGAGTAATGCACTTCCACCGTATCATAACCATCATAATACTAACTATAACTCTGGATCTGTTGCTTCTTCAACATCACTGTCAAACTCGACTTTTGACCATAGAAGAGGAAATGAAGTTTTGACCGCCTCATCAAATGCCACTATATCTCCCTTATTAATGGATAACAGCAGCGTTCTTCATCAAATGAGATATCACCCAAACTTTTAGTACTTACACTACAATATGATATTGTTTAAAACAATTATATTTTTCATGATTTACTTTTTAAAATTCTCATTTTTGAATAAATATATATTTATTTCATTAAAGTTAATACATATGTTTATTAAAAATTAATAAATCAAATTTTAAATAATTGAAAGTAAAGTTATTCTTAAATACAAATTAGAAAAAAAATGGTTGAAGTTAATACTAAAAAATTAATCTTCGCTTAAAAGATCTTCTTCGATGTTTAAACCCTAATAAAAATACAATTATTCATATTAAAATTTATAATAATAAACAAAATTTTTTAATTCATTAATATCATAATAGTTTAAAGTTTAAATATTATTAATTAAAACTAATGAAAGAAAAAATTAATTTCGGTCAGATGTAAAACTTTACCACATTTCATAGAAAAATCAATTTATTTCAGAATAATTATTAATTCTGGTTAAAATTTACAATTATTTATTTATTTATTTTTGGATTTAAGAGAAAGCATTTGATAGTATCATAAGTTTAGACACTAATAAACTCAACAAACCTGTTGCGCTAATAAATTTCTAATAAAATAATAAAAAATCATTTCAAATGTCAATCATTTAAGTTTATCAAACTCTAACATTCAGTTAATTATAATGTTTTCATTTGTGCGAAATTTTTTTTAAAAACGAACAATCAATTTTAAAATAATTTTAGTTGTCTTTTTTTGTTTAACTAACTCTACCTGAAAAAAATATTAAATTAACACACACAACAAACTATAATTTAACTTATTTTATTAATAAAAGTAAAGTTTCAGAATTATACTTTCGTAAATGTAAACAAGAATTTTTAGTAAATTAAAAAAAGAACAAATAATTTTTCGTTTGAAAAATATTACAATTTTTTGCGCAATATTACAATATATAAATTCATTAAAAATCTTTGTTATAAAAAGGAACATAAAATAAAAAGACAACAATATTCCTTTCTTTAAATGCAAGAAAAAACTACGTTAGAGTGTTAGAGGAAGTTCAAAACCTTAATTTTTAAGTTTAAGTTTTATAACTTACTGACACTTCGATATCCAAATCATTAATATCTTCTTCTAAATCATTATCAAAAGACTGTTCTTTAATTTGTTTTAGTGAACTTGATTCTAGTTCTTTAGGCAAAGTAGACATCGCTTCTTCAAAAAATTCTTTACTACTTTCGCCATTTGATTGGCTCATAGAATTTAACACATCGTCGTCATCATTCCCTGATTTCATTTCCTCAATAGGATTACGTTCGTGATTACTTAAAACCGTTGTGTAATTAACTGCCTTCTCGTTTGGATTATTTGAACGAATGTTTTTCAAAAAAGATTCAGCTTTAAGGGCGTCATCAAAGTCGGGAAAGAGATTTTCATACTCTGTTGGATCAGCTAAAGCTTGCGCCGATTTTTCATTTTTTGTTTTTAGAGAAACATTTTCTCGCCATAATTTGATGACTCGCGAGACCTGACTCGGCAAATATGTGCGCGCATAAAATGCTGCCTCAGGCAACCTATTCGTCTCTATTAGTATTTCCAATGCCTTTTCCGAATTGCCCAAAATAAAATTCGACAAAAATGCAACGTTATTAATATCTTTAGAGTGGGCCAACTCTCCGAGTTTCGTTATCATCGACGCATTTCCTGATGATGTCGCTAATAATAATAATCCAGGAAAGTCCTGAGCGTTATGCAAGCACTGTTGAGCCAAATCAAATTGACACAAGGAAATGGCCAACTCTGCCAATTGTTTCCATTTTTGCTCGTTTTGCGCTTCTAAGGCTAACTGATAGGCTATTTTGGTGTCACTCAACTGAACAGCCAAATCAAATCTATGCTCAGGATCTGTAGACACGGCTAATGCTTGGGCTTTAAAACCTTGCTTTTCTAAGAAATGAGCGACACGTGTGCGTTGTTCTCTAGGTATTGATGGAAGAATTTGATCCGCAGCTTCAAAATCACCTCTCATTACAGCGGTTTGATATTCCAAAACAGATAACAAAAGCGAATACGAAACGACATTAAGTTCTTTGTCGCCTAAATAGAGGCGATTTTCGCGAGGAATGTAACCCAATAAATACATTGTACTGAAATATAAAAATATTTGCATTAAAATTTGAATTAATTTAATTCAATAAATGAATAATCTTCTATTTCAACAATAAAAATGAGATTTTTAACATAAAAATAATAATATATCTTAAGTTTTAATAAAATAAATTTCAATAAATAACAAAATATTGTTTGCAAAAAATAATACCGATCCAAATGAGCGATTGTAACGATTTCTCCGCCAACAAAATAATTAAGTCTATTAACTCCATTGGTGTATATAAAGCAATCGCCAATCCATAGGCCGGTTTTGACCGATTCTTGAAGTTCAGCGATTACATCGAAAGCGTCTTCAATGCCGTCTTCAGTAATTAATTCGCTTTTAATTTCTCTCGCTTTTGCAACATTTTCTGGACTATAACGTAATATGTAAAACGACTCGTCAGTCGATATGCACACCAAATCGCCATTTTCAGACCAAAATACATTTTTTGGTTGAATTTCTATCCGACGCAACAGTTCTAAGGATTCCCATTCATAAAACGCGAGTCCGGCCACTGATTTAACTCCAAGCATAAACCCGCCATAAATTCCTTCGGCGCCAAATTCTGGTTTAAAAGAGTTCTTTTCTTTAAAATTTTTAAATATTTTTACAGTCGTAGCGTTTTCCCTGACGGCATATTCAGAAGAATCTAATGCCCAAACAAATTCTTGAGCCGAACCAAAGCTTTTATTTCTCAAAGTTAAAGCTGTATAAATAATATATTCGCCATCACCGCAAACCACCACAAATCTTCCATTAGGATTGTGGGAAATTGTTTGCGGATATATTTCACAGCTTCCAATGTCTTTAACATTTAACGGTAAAATATTTCCGTCTTTAATTTCCTCAGTATCGGAGAGCGACCTCAAGTTTGCCTGTTGTAACTCCGAATGTCTCGCCCAAACTATTTTGCCCGAGCTATCCATTGACATCGCAGGCTCTTCTCTGCCCAACTTAATGATAATACTTCCCTCGTCATAACCGATGGCCACACGATTTGATCCCTTAAGACAACATATAGTCCAAACGCGTTCCAAACCGTAATTGAGAGTACTCTCCAAACGATAGGTGTTTACGTGCCAAATACGAACAGTTCCGTCTTCAGAGCCCGTCATAATAATGGGAAGTTCGGGGTGATAGCAGACGGCGGACACGTTCTGCGCGTGTCCGTCAAGCGTTTGCACGCATGTCTTCGTCTGGTAGTCCCAAATCTTGACCAACCGATCGTCCGCTCCCGATATCAGATATGGTTTGTCTCCGCTGTGACAGTAGTCCACGCAATTGACTCCCTTTTCGTGACCCTCGAGCGTAAAGTTGGGCGAACTCGAGCCCATTTGCCACACTTTGACGGTGCGGTCGAGTGAGGCGCTCGCGAACGTGTTGTTGTCCTTCGGGTTGATCACGATCTGCATCACGTAATGCGTGTGTCCCTCAAACACCTGAGTGCTCGTCCAGTTCTTGTCCCAATTCCAGAGCTTGATAAGCATGTCGTCGCTGGAGGTGAGGATATATGGCTGCGAGGGGTGGACCACAATGGAGCGAATGTAGTCCGAGTGGGCCTCAAACGCGTGCACGCGCTCTAAGGTGTTGTAGTTGAAGACCCGCACCTGCATGTCGTCCGAACCAGTGATGATCCAGTTCTTGCGCGACACGAACTTGGCGCACCTGACGGGCACGTCGCACACCTCGAACGACTTGACCAACTGCTGCGACTCGTCGTTCCAGACGTGCACGTGTCCGTTGTACAGACTCGCTAACATCCACGGCTCCACTGCGTGCAGATCACAGCACTTGACGCGGTCCGACCGCGACAACAGCTTCCGACGCACGTCCAGCTTGAGGGGCATTGCGACCAATCGGCGACTCAATTAAATGATTCAATTAATTGATTGATATAAGAGTGTGGTGTTGTGTGTTGTGGTGTTGGCGTGACGTGTTCAACATTATGTGCGCAACAATGACGTCACTAAATACACATTTACTGTTGAGCGCACATACTTTTATGATTTGCTATTGCATTGCGATTCAGTGTTGCACTCATTCACTAACTTTGTATCATTTAGTAAATTATGTTAAATTGCCAACAGTTGAACACATATTTTACAATTTAATTAAAATACACGTTTGCTTGTCATTCAAAGGGTTTGAAATGATTATAATAAATAAATAAAAAATTACATGAAATTAAAATCTACTTTATATAAGGATTACAAAGATTATAAGAATTAAAAGGATAAATGAAATTTTAAATATAAAATTTATATTACATTTACAATTTATATTAATTCATACAAGACTAGTGAACTATTTGGCGTATTTCTTAAGACATTATTCAATCCTTTATTTCCAATGTTTGAATAAACTTTTCAAACATAATTTCATATTGTTTTTATTTGTTTTCTATTAATTTTCTCTTCGAATTTATAAACTCTTTGAGAGAAATTTGCAATAAAATTTTCAATCGTCGACATTGAATCTGTTACGTTACGTTGAATTACGTTTAGGCATTTTCACTTTTAGGAATCTTATTAAATTTTAAAATTAACTTTCTCTTTACGTAAAAGTTAAAATTTCAATATCCGTAACATTAACAGTATTTTTGCATAAATGTGTGATATATTCTTATAAATAGATTCGCATTTTCAAAATCAAGATAAAATTTCTAAGTAAAGTAACTATAAAGTAGTTGATAAAATCGAAAAGCCTCATCAAAGTTGCCATAATCATGATTATTTAACACGACGAGAATAGTAAATTCAATCCAAATATTAGCAACTTATTACTAATTTAAAAAGTTGCCAACATTGAGGTCATCCTGTATAAGATTTTGTCTTTAAAGTGCTAATAAAGAATATATAATTAATTAGAGTTAAAATGTCTTAAATAAATAAAAAACTTTGTACAAATAAAATAAGTTTCTTTTTGGTACCCCTTATATTTATATATTACATGAAGTCATTCAATATCTTAAGAAATATAATAAGTTTAAGGCATTAAATTTTTTATTTATTTCTATAAAATATAATTCAAAAAATAATTGAATGTAAAATATATCAATGCTTTCTAAACAATGCTTCATTAATAATATTTAAAATTGCTATAAATTATGATTTTATTTTTAATATAATTAAAAATATTAAATTTTCATAAATTGTAAAATTTGTTTTTAAAATAAAGAAGTTAAATATAAGTCAAATTCCTTATAGAATTTATAGAATAATTAAACATTTATTTTTTTTGCTCTTTTATTTTCTTAAAATAATACAAAAAACTAGATGCGACATAGACTGTAGGGATCAGTTTCTTTCGGGTTATACAGAACGCTCATTCCGTTTGAATTTTTGTAATCATTTTGGAATAATGTAAGCGTTTGCCTCATTGCGCCCATTTTATAATTTAAAATTTTATTAAGTATTGTTATAGATTTTTTTGTTAAAAATCTTACTATTATTAACTTAGAGAGAGAGAGAGAGAGAGAGAGAGAGAGAGAGAGAGAGAAGCTTTGAACATTGCTTGTTTGATATTATTAAATGTTTTGATAAAATTTTATTAACCTATAATAATAAATAAATAAATATTTTAATATTTAATATACATTTGTTACATCTAAATGACATTTATTTAGGTTAAAATTTGTTAAGATTAAACAATGATTAATTAAAACTGATATACAAATATAAACGAAGCAAACACCAAATTTATATAAAAGATAAGTTATGATAATTGTAAGGATCACAAATTAAGTTATATTTAATATTTTATTGTTCATTATAATGCATATATACTGAATTTAAAATATTATAAATATTAAGGTAAGTTATGATTCAGTATTAATAATAAGTTTAGTTTTACAATGTTATCGATTTTTAAATCATTTTATAATCTGATAATTATTTATATTTTTAATAAGATTTGGATTTACATATATTTGATTTCACTACTTAAATATTATCTAAAATTATAGTAAATATTGAAATATTGAATTTGATAGAAATGGTATTATTTTCTCTTTCCGAAACAACTGACGGCGTTGAACGAGCACTGCTTGTAATAAGACGACGTGCGCTTTCTTTGAATGTCATTCAAATCAACGTTTTTGCGAAATTTTGAATCCAATTGACGCAAAAGAAAATAATTGATAAGCGCATTACTTGTTGCATCGCTGTTTTGGGATGTCTGTAATCATATAAAAGGATTAAATATTTAGTAAAACTAATGGCGCACACAGAGTATAGTATTTTATAAAATATCGTTATATAGGGTCTTATTTCTAAGTTAAAAAAGTCTTTACACAGACACTCACGATCGTCGCTATCATTACTGACTATTTAAAAACTTTTTATAAAAATATGTAATTACACCTCAACCTCGATCCTGTCACTGCGATTCTGGTAGATTTTGATCCTAGCACTTGATTTTTGAAGCACTGGAAGTTTATATAGCCTATCATATGTTAAGACATCTAGATTTTAGCACTTTTGTTTCTGGCATTTTTTGATTGTGGTACTAGATTTTTGGGCACATAACATATATAACATATCAGTTCCTCGATTGTGGCATTTTATTATAAAATTATAATCAAATTTCTGAATATGGCATTACTAATCTTTACTAAAGATTCTTTAGAGATTAATTTTGACAATTTAAAGTTATTAATTATACTTTTTAAGTTAATTATTAATTAATTTAATTAAATGTTGTGTAATTTTTTTATTAAAGATTCGTAATTTATCATATTTTGTGCATTTTTTTCAATCTAGATTGTAGCAGATCTCGATTCTGGTACTTATTTTTTATTGCACCGCGAAGATGACAGAATCGAGATCGAGGCGTATCATTAAATATTTTTAATAAAATTTTCCAAATTTTATTAGTGTAACCTTTTAGTTAATAATGCAAATTATTTGCTTCCGGTTTGACCTACGATTTTATTTATTTCTGCTGACCGTAAACGATAGCCTCTACTCATATTGTAAGTACCGCTTAGTTTTTAAGAAATAATTTAATATAGAATAAAATTTTAAATTATAAAAACGTAAAGTAATTTGAGAACTATAAAAATTAAATTGATTTAATGTATTTCAGTAGTATTATTCTTGACTTAATATATTCAAAAAATTTCGAAGCATAGATAATCATATATATAAAAGAGTATAAATTTTATCTTATAGAAAAAATAAAGTATCGTAAGCGTAGTTTCATAGTTTCAAATTTTAAGAGTGACAATAAAATAGAAAATAAACGTTTTTTAGCTCAAGAATCATAAATCACAATTAATTTTTTATAAAGTTTTTTAATGCAATTTTAAATTAATTAATAGTAACTTATTATTTGTATAAAGTTCTATCCTTCAAATAATCACTTTTAAATTATAACTTTATTAGTAATTTAGAAAAGTTTAGTTATTTATATGAATATTTATGTTTAATACTCACATTTATATCGTCAATCGCGTAAATAACTTTATCTTTCCCTCCCATTTCATCAATTCCAATGCTATTCGCATATAATATATTGATTAGCATATGAACAACAGTACAGT
>JAQIYA010000136.1:0-28165 GCA_034699355.1 Microtritia minima | reverse complement strand
CAAAATTGCGGCTCAAGGTATGAATTGCTGTTCATATAAATCTATTATAATTATTAACTTTTTATTTGGCAAAAAAAATGTAAAGAATTACCCAAATTAATACCACTCGTGCCGCAAACAAGTCTATCAGAAAACTCATTATTTCAACTGCTCTGCACTGCGAGTACTGGCGATAAACCACTATTTTTCCAGTGGACTAAAAACGGAGAAATTGTGTCAAATAGTCATCAATTAAGATATAAAATAGACAAATCTGACTATCATTCGTCGCTTCTCATCAAAAACATCGTTCGCACCGATTCCGGCAATTATTCGTGTATTGTTCGCAATGCTTTCGGCGAAGACGTGGTCCACTCTCGGCTTAATATTAAAGGTTAGATACAATCAATTGTTTAATTGTAATGAAATAGTTTTGCATGTTTAGTGGCGCCAAACTGGTTGAATGAACCCAAAGATTTGGTGATCACGTCGAGTACAAATCACTCAATCGAGTGTAGCGCTGACGGCGAGCCCAGACCTGCCATTAAATGGATTGACTCGAGAGGTGTTCAACAATCTATCTTTTTATAGTTTTTAATCTTTTATTTAATATTTAATAGGAAATACTATTAACGGTGAAATTTTATGGCTGACGAATATAAGTAATACATCGGTTTACGAATGCGTGGCCGACAACGGCGTCGACATTCCGCTCAGAAAGTCGGTTAAAGTTTCGGTTCGCGGTAAGCGTTGTGTTCTGTATGATATAAACAAACCGCCAGCTATTACTTCTTTGATTTGCAAGCAAAATGTGGCGCTTATGTGTCTGTAGTTCGCATTTATTTACTGCATTCAGAAAATGAATGCCAAAAAATATGGTACTTAATAGTTGTTTACAGTTTGTGGTGGAAATGCGTTTCATATTATTGGTCGCGTTCGCACTTACAAGTGGCACGAATTGTTCAGGTATTCAAATATCTGTTTGACTATATTTAGCTATAATTATCCCTATTTTCAGAAATTCCCAAATTACTGCCTCTCATACCCGCGACAACAGTACCGGTCGGAACCCCATTTCGGCTGTTATGCACCGCAAACTCCGGCGATAAGCCATTATTTTTTCAATGGCTTAAAAACGGTTTTGTTTTGAGTAAAAGCCAGGAAATTACTTACAAAGTGGATAACTCTGTGTCTCATTCGATCTTATCGATTGAAAATGTCGGGCAAAACGATGCCGCAAATTACTCGTGCGTTGTCCGCAACGCTTTTGGCGAAGACGTGGCGCATTCACAACTGATTGTTAAAGGTATAACTCAAACGTATCATCATTTTATTAACTAAAAATCCTCATATAGTCTCATTAAAGTGGGTAATTGAGCCAAAAGATGTTGAAATATCTTTTGGTGAAGATATTAAACTCGAATGCAATGCCAATGGAGTGCCTAAACCTAGCGTGAAATGGTTCGACTCTAAAGGTCTGTAACTTTTTCTTAAATTATTTTTTATATTAATTTTCTATATTTTAGGCAAATTTATTAATGAACAAGTTTTGCATCTGAAAAATATAAGCAAAATATCTGTTTACAAATGTATTGCTGAGAATGGTTTGGACGAAGCGCTACGAAAAACAGTTACGATTACAGTTCGCTGTAAGCATTTTATTTGATTTCTCAAACGCAACGCTTTTCTAAGTTATAAACAAACCGCCAGCGAGTACTTCTTTGATTTGCAAGCAAAATGTGGCGCTTATGTATCCATACTTTTGATCATTTTTGGTATTTATTTTCAAATAAAATGGTTATATTGCAGTCTATTGCGAACATGAGTTTTAAGATCACTATTGTTTTGATTTGTTTTTGTATTAAAATATGCGTATTTCAAGGTATTTAATTGCATTTGATTACTGATTATATTGAGTAATTAATTTATAATGTTTAGAAATACCGAACTTAATATCCCTTCCATCGCAAACAGTCACTGAGAGCTCACAATTTCGACTATTCTGCTCCACAAAAGCAGGCGATAAGCCTCTATTTTTTCAATGGAGTAAAAACGGCGGTACTTTAAATGTCAATTCGCGAAACAATTACAAAATTGACAACTCTGATGATTATTCTGTGTTTTCAATACCAAATGTCGTGCGAGACGATGCCGGCAATTATACGTGTATTGCGAGAAATGCTTTCGGAACTGATAGCCAGTCAGCGATGCTTAAAATTAAAGGTCTGTTAAGACTAATCTATTGTGCAAACACTTAATTTGATTGTTTAGTCTCTCCCAAGTGGGCCATTGAGCCCAAAGATATTGTGATCAATTCGGCCATTAATGTGACGCTTGAGTGCAGAGCCGACGGCGAACCGAAACCTAGTATTAAATGGATTGACTTTAAAGGTATTCTAAACATTGAATTGAATTGAATATTTATTTAGACAGAGAACCAAAAATAGCCATAATTTATTTAAAAATTTCTCGTTATTCAGGAAATATTATAAACGATGAAAAATTACGACTGATTAATATTAATAATACAAGTATTTACGAATGCGTTGCTGACAATGGAGTGGATGTTGCGCTCAGAAAATCAGTTAAGATTACAGTGCGCTGTAAGGAATTTATTTCATTTCATAAACGCAATGCTTTTGGAAGTTATAAACAAACCGCCAGCGATTACTTCTTTGATTTCTAAGCAAAATGTGGCGCTTATGTATCCATACATTTGATTATTTACTTCTTTTTGTCCGTTAATAAAATGGTTATTCTTGTGTGTGAGACGCAAAAAAATGAGTTTTAAGCTTATCATTGTTTTGATTTGTTTTCATGTAAAAATATGCGTATTCCAAGGTATTTAATGACAATTTATATCAAATTAATATAAATTAATAAAATTACAACTTTCAGAAATACCGAGCCTTCTATCTCTTACATCGCAAACAGTCGCTGAGAGCTCGCAATTTCGATTGTTATGCTCCACAAAAGCAGGCGATAAGCCTCTATTTTTTCAATGGAGTAAAAACGGCGTTACGCTAAATGTTAATTCGCGAAACACATACCGAATTGATAACATCGATGATTATTCTGTGTTTTCAATACCAAATGTCGTGCGAGACGATGCCGGCAATTATACGTGTTTTACGAGAAATGCTTTCGGAACTGATAGCCAGTCAGCGATGCTTAAAGTTAAAGGTCTGTTAAGACACACCTATTGTGCAAACACTTATTTCGATTGTTAGTCTCTCCCAAGTGGGCCATTGAGCCCAAAGATATTGTGATCAATTCGACCATTAATGTGACGCTTGAGTGCAGAGCCGACGGCGAACCGAAACCTATTATTAAATGGATTGACTTTAAAGGTATTCTAAAGATTAGCCATAATTTATTTAAAAATTTCTCATTATTCAGGAAATATTATTAATGATGAAAAATTACGACTGATTAATATTAATACTACAACTGTTTACGAATGCGTTGCTGACAATGGAGTGGATGTTGCGCTCAGAAAATCAGTTAAGATTACAGTGCGCTGTAAGGAATTGTTTAGTGATTTTGCTTGCGTTTTGATGATTTGATTTTCTAAACAAACCGCTTGCGAGTGATTCTTTGATTTGCGAGCAAAATGTGGCGCTTATGTGTCTATACTTTAGATTATATTTACTGTTTTACTCGAAATAAAATGGTTTTTGTTTGTTTATAGTCGAGAAGGAGCTGAGTTTAAGATGAATTTAAACCTTATATTTATGTGTCTTAGCCTTAATTGGTTAAAAGTTTCCAACTCTGAAGGTATTAATAACTCGGCTTTTGTTTGTTGACTTATTTTGATTGCAATTTGATTGAAATTATTTCAGAAATACCAAATATATTACCACTTCCAGCGCTCACAGTATTGACTGAGAGCTCACCATTTCGTATGTTTTGCTCGTCGAGTGCTGGCGATAAACCAATATTTTTTCAATGGATTAAAAATGGAATTATTTTAAACAATAGTCCGCAAAACAAGTATAAAATTGACAGTTCAGAGGATATGTCACTGTTTTCCATAATAAATATCTCGCGAAGCGATGCCGGAAATTACACGTGTAGTGCGCGAAACGCGTTCGGCACTGATAGCCAGTCAGCCATTCTTAAAGTGAAAGGTTGGCATTATTTTGTGTTAGTTTTTAATTACAAATAATGTCTACAGTTTCGCCCAAATGGTTAATTGAGCCCAAACACGAGTTACGCGTAGACTCGACTCAAAGCATAGATATTGAATGCAAAGCTGACGGCGAACCGATGCCAAGCATTTCTTGGATACTTCCAAACGGTATCTCATGATCTTTTTGATTAGCGCTAACAAATGATACTCCAATTCTGTTCAGGAACTGTAATAAATAGTGAAAAATTGCTAATAAGTAAAAGCCGAGAGGCGTCGATGAGAGCGACGTGTGTTGCAGACAACGGTGTCGACACTGCGCTCCGTAAAGCTGTCACCATTTATTTTAGCGGTGAGTTGTGCGCCAAATGCGAGCCTATTTCTGAATTTAACCGCCATTACTGATCAAATTGAATGGCAGACAATATGTGGCGATAGTTTACTAACATTTTTGCTCGTCTTAGCAAAGAAAATGGTTTTTTGCTTTTGTGTGCATTTGAATCTAAATTAAAAATGCGGACTTATTTGCTTCATATTTCGATATTTATGCAATGCGTTGCTCTTCTCTTATGTCAAGGTATTAGTGACTCGTTTTTAAAACCGATTTGATAGCATTGCCTTAATTGCAGAAATGCCAAACCTATTACCACTACCATCGCAAACAACGGTGTCTGAGAGCTCACCATTTCGTCTGTTTTGCTCGTCAAACGCTGGCGATAAACCATTATTTTTTCAGTGGAATAAAAATGGAAATGTATTAAATAATAGTCCGCAAAATAAATATAAAATAGATAATTCGGACGATTTATCGCAATTCTCCATACAAAGCGTTGCGCGCATCGATGCCGGCAATTATACGTGTGTGGCGCGAAACGCGTTCGGCGCTGACAGCCAGTCGGCCATTCTTAAAGTCAAAGGTTTGCTTTTTGTTTATGTAAGCGCTTATTAATTGAGATAAACTATGAAATAGTTGCTCCCAAATGGCTGATTGAACCTAAAAGTGAATACAGAATCAGCGCTTACGTTAACATTACTCTCACATGTAAGGCAGACGGCTATCCAATGCCGACCATAACTTGGATACTCTCTAACGGTATTGTTTTATTTCCCCTATTAATCGTTTTGCGTAATACGCGTCCAATTTATGTTTAGGAACTCAATATAAAGGGGAATCAATTTTAATTAGTAAATCAAATCGAGTTAAAGAGGTTTTGAGTTGTGTTGCCGACGAGGAAGGGTCGGACAATGCTTTGCGCAAAGTTGTCACCATTTATTTCACTGGTAAGAGCTGAGCATAATATTCGGATAAAACCGCCAGAACTGATCAAATTGAATGGCAGACAAAATGTGGCGCTTATGTGTCTTTAAATGTTTCTGTTGTTCGCATTTTATTTACAGTTGAAATAAGTCGACCATAATTGTTGTGTTGTGTTGTGTTATTTTGCCTGAACTGATCAAAAATGAAGTTCTATTGCTATCATATAATTAATCAGCTTATTATCACTGTCTTGATTGACCAGTATTGCAGTAAAGGTAAACTTAAATTTGAAAATTATAGTTGGCGTCAATAATGTTGATTCATCAAAATAGAGGCTCCAGTTTTAATGTCACTCCCGACGCAAAATATCATAGCTGTTAATTCGTCGTTTATACTTCTTTGTCACACAAGTTCGGGAACCAAACCCGTGTTTTTTCGTTGGCATAAAAATGGCCATAATTTAGCAAATAATGCGCATTCAAATTATAAGATTGAATCTTATGAAGACAGCTCTCAATTGCGAATAAAAAGCGTGAGTCGCAGCGACGCCGCCAACTATACCTGCGTTGCGTCCAATGCTTTTGGCGAAAGTAGTAAATCAGCGATTCTTACTGTTAAAAGTATGAATTAAACACATTATTAAACAAATATCAAATGCGAACTATATTTTAGTGCCCCTTAAGTGGCTCATTGAGCCGAAAGACGTGCGAATAACTAAATTAGAAAATATCACTATTGAGTGTAAGGCCGACAGTGAGCCGATTGCGAAAATTTCGTGGATTTTTTCAAACGGTAATATTTCGCGTCTATTTTTATTAAGTAAATTATTTCAGAAATCTTAGGCTCGACTATTAATGGCGAAAAATTGCATTTGAAAGCAATTAATAGCGAAAAGCTAATCGTGACGTGTGTCGCCGATAACGGTGCGGACGATGTGCTGCGAAAGCAGATCACTATATTAGTTAGCGGTGAGATAATAGAAAACGAGCGCTAAAACTATCAAATTTGATATATTCAGCAAAATGTGGCGCACTATGATCTGCAAATGCTGTGTCTTTCTGTTTATTTTGTATCGCAAGTCCGCCATGACTTAAATTTGTCGCGTTTACAAAATGATAACAATTTATTTGTTTCAGTTATTTGCCCTTTATTTTGCTGTTCAGAGTTTGGCAGATATTTCTATAGGTATGATATCATTAAAGTGTTGAGTAATAATTTCATAAACTAATCAGATTTAATCTTATAGTTCCGAAATTAATTCCCGTGTTAAATAAAATAAATCAAACCGAAGGATTAGTGTTTCAATTGTTTTGCTCCGCTCAAGAAGGCTCTGTACCGCTATTTTTCCAGTGGTCTAAAAATGGACAGTTATTGAGAGATAGCCGAGAATTTAATTACAAAATTGAAAACTATGAAAGATTCTCAACATTTACTATTTCCGACATCAATCGAAACGATGCGGCAAACTATTCGTGTTCTGTTCGCAACTCAATCGGTTCTGATTCGCAGAATGTTTTATTGACAGTCAAAGGTAGATAACATGTTTTATATTACGCTTGTCTTTAAACACTATTGATATTGATTTAGTTGCGCCCAAATGGTTATTAGAACCAAGTGATAGGCGCGTCAAAGTTGGCCAAGACTTGATTCTCGAGTGTAGAGCTGATGGTTTGCCCAAACCTATTGTTAAATGGATTACTTCGCAAGGTTTTGATGACTTTCTTGCAAAATTATCACAATATTTTTTATGCGTAATCAAATAGGAAAAGCTATTGAAAGCGAAGCGATAACTATAGAGAAATTAAAGGCGAAAAATGATGACAAATATGAATGCATTGCGGATAACGGTGTGGGAGATGTGCTCAGAAAAGTCATAACAGTTCAGTTTAGCGGTAAGAGATATATGTGTGTAAAACTAAATAAAACCGCCAGAACTGATCAAATTGAATGGCAGACAAAATGTGGCGCTTATGTGTCTTTAAATGTTTCTGTTTTACTCAATTTTTCTGTACGCTCTGTAAAAACGACATTTTCTACGAATTTAAGTGCATATTATTTAGAAAATGATTTTACGCTGTGCTCTGTTATTGCTGGCGATAATTGTGTGCCGATTTCACTATTGCCTCAATAAAGGTATTTCTGATATTAACTAATATTATGATTTCAATAACAATAGTCTAAAATAGAGGCACCAGTTTTGCTTCCACTTCCGTCACAAACTGTTGTGACAGAAAACACCTCATTTGTCTTGCATTGTGACAAAAATTCCGGCACTAAACCGATATTTTTTCATTGGCTTAAAAACGGCCAGAGCTTAACCAAAAGTTTGCATTCAAACTATAAAATCGAAACTCTCGACGACAGCTCCCAATTGATCATAAACAGCGTCGTTCGCGGCGACGCTGGAAATTACTCGTGTGTCGCCGCTAATGATTTCGGCGATGACAAGAGATCAGCGCTGCTTATCGTTAAAGGTGTGATCAATTGATGGCTTTTATCATTTAAGCAAATTTTGAATTTTTGTTTAGTAATGCCGAAATGGATTGTAGAGCCAAGCGATGTGAGAGTAAAATTTTTAGATACAGTCTCAGTTGAGTGCAGAGCTGATGGCCAACCAAAGCCGAAAATTGGTTGGATTTTTTCTAATGGTAAATGAGATTTTTTGGTAATCAATTTATGTTTAGACATAGCTTATCACTTATTCAGGAACGATGATTAATAAGGAAAGTTTACTAATAAGAGAAGTTCAGGAGAAAAAGTTAGTGTTGACTTGTGTGGCCGATAATGGAGCCGACGATGTGCTCACAAAAGTGATTACAATTTCAGTCTGCGGTGAGACGAGTCGTAACAATAGAAATATAGCGCTAAACTATCAAATTTGATATATTCAGCAAAATGTGGCGCACTATGATCTGCAAATGTTAGATCTTTTATGCTTTATTTTGTTGTCCGCCATAGTTTTGAAGTCAATGCAATAGCAAAATGATCATATATTTATTGCAGTTAATTGTTTTATGTGCGCGAATATCGGCCGATATTTCCTCAGGTATAGGAACAGAACTTATTTTAAAATTTCTTAAACTCAGTTAATTTTATAGCTCCAAAATTGATACCTGTTTTGAACCAAATTAATCAAACCGAAGGACATGTATTTCAAGTGTTTTGTTCCGCTCCTGAAGGCTCAGCGCCGCTATTTTTTCAGTGGCTTAGAAACGGACAACTATTGAAAAATAGCCCCGAATTTAACTATAAAATTGAAAGCTTCGAAAGATATTCGACATTCACTATTGCGAACATCAATCGTAACGATGCGGCAAACTATTCGTGTACTGTTAGAAATTCTGTTGGCTTTGATAAGCAGAACGTGTTGTTGTCAGTTAAAGGTTGTTAATTATATTTGTTTGGTTCGTGTTTAGTAAAGATAGCTTTTTTTAGTTTCGCCGAAATGGTTAAAAGAACCGTTTGATAAACGGGTTAAAGTTGGCGATGAAGTGACACTCGAGTGCAGAGCTGACGGCTTACCTAAACCTACTGTTAAGTGGATCTCAGCGCAAGGTTTACTTTAATATGAATTAACGCGAGCTATAATACGCTTTAATTGATAGGAAATATCATTGCGAGCGAAACTTTAACATTAAAAAAATTATCGGCAAAAAGTATTGAAAAATACGAATGTTTAGCCGATAACGGTGTGGGAGATGTGCTCAAAAAGCAGATCACAATTCTAGTTAGCGGTGAGTCGACATTAGGAAAGTAGCGCTAAATTATCAAATTTGATATATCCAGCAAAATGTGGCGCACTGTGATCTGCAAATGTTAGATTTTACACTGTTATTGTTGTTTGTCCGCCATAGTTAAGCAAAATGATGTTCGAATATATTTTGACAATAATTGCGTTTTATTTGATTGACTATGCATTTACGCTGGAATTGATATCTGGTAAATACTGAGAATAAGATACTAAAGTATACTTTATATTTTTAAAATTAAAATAATGCTTTAACAGTTCCAAAATTAACTTCTGTATTGACAAACAAAACTCAAGCCGAAGGCTCTGTCTTAGTATTGCTATGCACTGTCGAAGAAGGCTCGGCTCCACTGTTTTTTCAATGGTTTAAAAATGGACAGCTTTTGAAAAATAGTGCAGAAAACAAATATAAAATTGAAAACAATGAAAAATTTTCAACTTTTAATATTCCCAGCATTAATAGAAACGATGCCGCGAACTATTCGTGTACTGTTAGAAACTCCATCGGTTCTGATTCGCAGACTATTATGTTAACTGTTAAAGGTATTGAATTTGTAGTTTACTCAAAATCATGATCGTGTATATCATGTAATTATGAATTTAGTTGCGCCGAAGTGGTTGATAGAGCCAAACGATAAGCTCTTAAAAATTGGCGATGACTTGAGTCTCGAGTGTAGAGCCGATGGTTTTCCTAAACCTATTGTAAAGTGGAATACTTCGCAAGGTTTATGTTAAACATTTTTTAAATCTTATTTAAATTTATATCATTTCAATTGATTAGGAATTATTATCGAAAGAGAAACTATAAAATTAGAACATTTAGACTCGAAAAACTTAGAGAAGTATGAATGCATTGCCGATAACGGCGTCGGAGATGTGCTCAGAAAAGTCATTACCATTCAGTTTAGTGGTAAGAGATATATGTGTGTAAAACTAAATAAAACCGCCAGAACTGATCAAATTGAATGGCAGACAAAATGTGGCGCTTATGTGTCTTTAAATTTTCCATTTCTTATTTCTATATTTTTGTCGACCATAGTTGTTCTCATATTGTATTTTGATATTTATTTGCCTAAAATGAATTGTTGTGCTCTAAATATATTGCTTGCGTTCTTCATCTCTTGGATAACCACAAGCTTCAGTCATGGTATTTAAAATATTGTTAGTTTAAACATATTTACGAATTGTTTCAATTCAACAGACGCTCCAATTTTGATACCATTGCCTCCGCAAAGCTTTGTGAATGAAAATTCTTCATTTATGCTCGTTTGCTATAAAAGTTCAGGCGCTAAACCAGTGTTTTTTCAATGGTTCAAAGACGGACAAAATTTGATTAGCAGTACTAATTCTCAATATAAATTTATATCATTAGAAGACAATTCCCAGTTAATCATAAGTAAAGTGATTCGCAGCGATGCTGGAAATTACTCTTGTATGGCGTCTAATGTTTTCGGTGATGATAGCAAATCCGCGCTTCTTGTGGTGAAAGGTGTGAAACCTTTTTTCTCGATAACACAATTTTTATGCATTGCTAACTAATTTCATTGCAGTCTCTCCCAAATGGTTAATCGAACCAAAAGATATGCGAATTAGTTTTTCAGATAATATTTCCATTGAATGTAAGGCCGACGGCGAGCCTAAACCAAAAATTACTTGGATTTTACCGAACGGTAATAATGAGCAAGTTTTGCGATTATTTGCGAAATAGTTTCGTTCAATTTATAGGAACTGAGAGTAATCGAGAGGTTTTAAGTTTGAATAGTATTAGTAATAAGAAATTATTGTTGACATGCATTGCCGATAACGGTGTGGACAATGCGCTGAGAAAACAGATTACAATCGTTGTTAGCGGTGAGGACAATAGGAATATAGCGCGGAAACTATCAAATTTGATATATTCAGCAAAATGTGGCGCACTATGATCTGCAAATGCTGTGTCTTTCTATTTATTTTCATTTCCAGTCCGCCATAACTGCAATAATTTATTCTAAAATGATCGCTAAAGAAGTAAAGCTCATAATTATCTTTGTTTTGTGCATAAATTTTTTGGCTTTCGCTGATGTTTTTACAGGTACTCGACAAAGCAGTTATTGAACTTAATTATTGTATGAGATATTTATAATTCTAATAATCTTAGCACCAAAATTAAGCGCGGTTTTGAACCATAAAAATCAAACCGAGGGCTCAGTGTTTCAATTGTTTTGCTCCGCTCAAGAAGGCTCAGCGCCGCTATTTTTTCAGTGGTCTAAAAATGGACAGCTGTTGAAAAACAGTCCTGAATTTAATTATAAAATTGAAAATTACGAGAGATTCTCAACATTTACTATTACGAACATCAACCGTAACGATGCGGCAAACTATTCGTGTACTGTTAGAAATTCTATCGGTTCGGACTCGCAGAACACTTTGCTTGCAGTCAAAGGTTGATAAACTTTAAATTTGTTAAAATCTTGTTTATAAAATCTTCACAAATATTTAGTTTCGCCAAAATGGCTTAAAGAGCCAAATGATAAGCGCATAAAATTTGGCGATGATTTAATACTCGAGTGCACGGCTGACGGCTTACCTGAGCCTACCATTAAGTGGATTACGCCTCAAGGTTTTGGTAATCTTTATTATTTGTTTAAAAGTATTAAAATCAGTTCATTAATATAGGAATTATTGAGAGCCAGACTTTGCGATTAGAAAAGTATTTTCAGGACAAAAGTGAAAATTTTGAATGTATAGCCGATAACGGTGTGGGAGATGTGCTCAGAAAAGTCATAACAGTTCAGTTTAGCGGTAAGAGATATATATGTGTAAAACTAAATAAAACCGCCAGAACTGATCAAATTGAATGGCAGACAAAATGTGGCGCTTATGTGTCTTTAAATTCACTATTTTTCGCAATTTTTTGCGTTTGTAAAAGAGATAGTCGACCATAATTGTTGTGCTCATAATTCAGTTATTATTATGTGACTAAACAAACAGATATGTATTATTTTACTCTGTCTTGCGTTTTCTTCTCCGCGATTCGATTCAGTGATACTCAAGGTATTGCTTAATAATTATTAATTGTTAAATTTCGATAGCATTTTGCTGTTCTGCTCATAGAATCGCCTGTTTTGATGCCACTCCCGACGCAAAGCATTTTAACTGAAAACTCGTCGTTTATTTTATTTTGTCACAAGAGTTCGGGCACTAAACCGGTATTTTTTCATTGGTTTAAAAATGGAGAAAATTTAGTGAAGAGCTTGTATTCGAAATATAAAATCGAATCGTTTGAAGACAATTCTCAATTTAGTATAAGCAAAGTGGAGCGTAGCGATGCCGGCAATTATACGTGTATGGCGTCCAATGCTTTCGGCGATAATAGCAAATCGGCTTTGCTTACCGTGAAGGGTGTGTTGTTTTGAATCAATTTGTCTGTCGATCTTAACTTAACCATTATTTTAGTGTCTCCTAAATGGCTAACAGAGCCTAAAGATATGCGAATCAATAGTTTAGATAATATAACTATTGATTGCAAAGCAGACGGTATACCGAAACCGAAAATTTCATGGATATATTCTAACGGTATATAACTTGAAATTAGTTAATAAATTTTTCTAATCATGTTTTGCCACCGCAGACACCGCTGTTAATCAGGAAGTTCTGCATTTGAGTAGATTAAGCGGTAAATTAGTTTTGACATGCGTTGCCGATAACGGTGTGGACGATGTGCTGAGAAAACAGATCACAATACTAGTTAGCGGTGAGAGAACAATAAAATCGAGCGCTAAAACTATCAAATTTGTTATACCCAGCAAAATGTGGCGCACTCTGATCTGTTGAGAAATTATATGTCTTTTTTGCTTACATTTCTGTTAAGTCCGCCATAGTTTCGCGTTTATCACAACAAAATGATATCTATTTATTTCTTGGCGTTTGTTTCGTTGAATTTTTGCGCCTTCTTTTGTTTCGCTGAAATTTCTACAGGTATTAATTTTTTATTTCTTCTAATTATGATTATTTTCTCATGAGATTAAATTTTTTAGTCCCCAAATTAAGACCAGTGTTTAATTTGGTTAATCAAACCGAAGGCACTGTACTTCAGTTGTTCTGTTCCGTTCAAGAAGGCTCGTCGCCATTATTTTTTCAGTGGTCTAAAGACGGACAGACTTTGAAAATCAGTTCTGAATTTAGTTATAAAATTGAAAACTTTGAAAGATATTCTACTTTTAATATTCAAAGCATTAACAGAAACGATGCCGCAAACTATTCGTGTACTGTTAGAAACTCTTTCGGCTCTGACTCTCAAAATACTCAATTGACAGTCAAAGGTAGTGACAATGTTTTATAATTTTGCTCGTAATCTCAGTTGTATTTCAGTGGCGCCAAAATGGCTAATAGAGCCAAATGATGAGCGCGTCAAAGTTGGCGATGACTTGACTCTCGAGTGCAGAGCTGATGGTTTGCCTAAACCTACTATAAAGTGGATCACATCGCAAGGTTTATTATCTATTATTAAGTTAATACCTGTTTAACCTATATTACCAAACAGGTAACACAATTGAAAGCGAAACTATTAGATTAGAAAATTTAGGCGCGAATGGAGTAGAGATATATGAGTGCATTGCGGATAACGGTGTGGGAGATATGCTCAGAAAAGTCATAACCATTCAGTTTAGCGGTAAGAGATAGGCATGAAAACTGATAAAACCGCCAGAACTGATCAAATTGAATGGCAGACAAAATGTGGCGCTTATGTGTCTTTCTTGCGGTGTATTATTACGAAAAATAATAGTTGCGTTTTCGACCATAATTGTTGTGAAATATCTGCATTTTATTTCTTTTAACAAAAGGACTCAATTTTGTTTCAAAATGAAAACTTCGTGTTTAATGATATTTTTGGTGATAAGTTTTTGTTTGGGCGAAGGTATGCTAATTATATGGTATTGCGCTTAAATTTTAAAATTTCTCTAAATCTTTAGACGCACCCATTTTAATACCACTTCTACCACAGAGTATTATGTCTGAAAAATCTGCATTTCGTTTGTTTTGCTCGACAAGTTCGGGCGAAAAGCCCGTATTTTATCAGTGGTACAAAAATGGCCAATTGTTGACCAGCAATGGCAGCGCTAGCTATAAGATTGACGTGTTTAACGACATCTCGCAATTAAGCATTAATAGTATCGATAGGAATGACGCCGGAAATTATTCATGTTTAGCGAGAAACGCGTTCGGAACTGATAAGCAATACTCTATGCTTGTCGTCAAAGGTTTGCTAGAAAAAAATAAGAAACGCAATACCAATTAGACATTTCCTAATGTGATGCCAAAATGCTTAATGTTTAGTCAAACTCAAATGGATTGTAGAGCCGAGTGACACGCGAGTCAGTTTCGGCAGAGAGTCTTACGTTGAGTGCAGTGCAGACGGCGAACCGAAGCCGAAAATTGTTTGGACAACTGACACAGGTTTAGCTCATATCGCGGCCTATTTCTAAACGCTTACTTAAATAACCGCTATTTAATGGTTAGGCGTAACGATAGCGGGAGAAACGCTTAAACTTAATGATCACATAAGCGGAAATGTGGCGAAGTTGACGTGTGTCGCAGATAATGGTGTGAGCGATGTTCTCACCAAAGAGATCACCGTTTTTGTCAGCGGTAAGCGTTTCTCGAGTTTGTGCGTCTCTTGTTTTTTATTGAATGAGAAAGTTGGCGCTTAAACGCTATTGCATTGAAATTCAGGCAAAATGAGGCGCAATGTTAGCCGAGTCTGTAGTTTTATTTTGTGCACTTTAAGGATTGAGACTGTTGTCATATCTATACTGAAGAAATCTCCGCCATAATTGGTGTGATTGCCTCTCGCTGTTTGATAAGGCTCTGGAAATGCAACTTTTACTCTCTATGTTGTTATTATTATTTGCCGTTCAATTAGTTGGCGCTAATGAAGGTATAGATTGAAATCAATAGATTATAAATATCCTAAACTGATAAATGTTCTTATAAATTATTTGTTTAGCGCCAAAATTAGTGCATCTCTTCGATCATATTAATCAGACCGAGGGAAACAAATTTAGGCTTTTGTGTTCAATTGAAAAAGGTTCAAATCCTCTACTCTTTCAATGGGCTAAAAATGGGCACATTTTAACCACAAGACAGAATGCGAATTACAAGATAGAGAGCTCTGAAGAGCATTCAATTTTAATTATTGCTAGCATTGGGCGAAAAGACGCCGCCAATTATACGTGCAGTGTTCAAAATGCTTACGGCATTGACTCGCAAAGTGTTGTGCTTAACGTCAGAGGTATTCTCGATTTGCTTCTTGTCTTGTTGTACATAAAACATTGTACATAATAGTGGCGCCAAAATGGGTGAAAGAGCCGTTTGATATTCGCGCGAACGCCGGCCATGATGTGCACGTCGAGTGCAGCGCCGATGGTCTGCCCGAACCCACCGTTCGGTGGTTGAACTCTCGCGGCGTTCGTTTAGTCGAGAGTCCAGTGTTAACGCTGACGAAGTCATCGCTGAGAGACAGCGATAGCTATGAATGTGTTGCCGATAACGGTGTTGGAGACGCGTTGCGTAAAACTATTCGCGTTCAGTTTAGCGGTAAGGGTTTTGTATTTGCGCTCTTCTTATTTGAACTGCTAATGCGAACACTGAGCCAAACATATACCATGCCATTCAGCGAAATGTTGCGCCGTTGACGCCATTCAATCATTAGCATAAGCTTTATAATTAACTTGATTAGTAAAATTTACATTATGTATAATTAATTGATTATTAAATTTCTATTATATTAATACATTTATCTCATCCCGAAAAATCTTATATTGAGGCTCGAAATTTAAATCGCTTTGTGCTGTTAGTTCTGTTTTATTCGTGCTCAACAAATGGATTATCACATGAAAACGGCATTACTATTACAACTGAAGAATCTATTGATACATCGGTATTGAACATTGAAGTTGTAAAAATTGAGAACTCAGCCAATCATACATACTCTATAAGAAATGATTCGGATCTGATTCTTATAATATTAAACTCGACGTTCACATGCCATCGAAATGGATATACGAATAGAAAAATATTTCAATAAAATTAGGATCACGTGTCGATATAAAATGCGACTCCGATGGTGTGCCACCAAAGATCACGTGGAAGAAGATTGAAGACAAGAGTAGTACAATATTGCAGAAAATGAATTTCATTGGAAAAGTATTGAAGTTCTCAAAATAAGCATTTCTGATGTCTGGTCTCTATGAATGCTCGGTTCGCAGTAATGATGTGATGTGTTGAGAAAAGTTATTGCTGTGAACATTGTTGGTAACGTTTGAATATCTATAATGTTATTGTTATTCAATGTTAATGTTTATTATAACATGTTTATTATCTTTAATGAACATTTTAAAAATTCTACAACATTAAATTTAAATTAATGGCAAAAATGTCATAATAGGTGCCACACATTTTGCTTGAAATTCAATTTGATAGTCGGTTACGCGCAGCGAAATTTAATTTAACATTTATTAATTTGTTAATTTTGAAATATCATAGTTCCGGCAAAGTTTGACAAGAAATACAGTATGATTCAAGTGAGAAGAGGCGAAAGCGCTAGACTTAAATGCAACGCCACTGGAGATAAACCGCTTTCGCTGATGTGGCTTAAAGAAAATGTTAAACTCGATAAACACGGAGGATTAAAGTTTGTCTCCAATGCTTGATTTACATTATTTGTCAACATTAATATTTTTTTAAATTTTCAAATCAAGTTACGAAGTGTTTGACTCCGTAACAGATACTGGTATAGTGTCTGAGCTTTTATTGCGATCGACGCAGAGAAACGACGGAAGCATTTATAAGTGCGAAGCAGAGAATGAACACGGAAAGGATGAGCGCACTATTAAACTCGTGGTCGTCGGTAATTATCTTTCATTTTTAACTCAAAACTTAACTCTATTCATGCCATTCGATATTATTTTTAGAGGTTCCCGAAACGCCTACGAATGTGCGCGTCAAAGAGGTCTGGTCGCGAACGGCGAGTGTGGTCTGGTCGCCGCCATATTCGGGAAATTTTCCAATATCTAAATACACAATTCAATACTGGAGACACAAAAGCGCTCCGCAGAGACTCAACGAGTTGAGTGTAAGCAGTTCTCAAACTACGGCACTCATTAAGGATTTGAAACCTGGACTTTCGTACGAATTGGCTGTCAGTGGTATGAAATTGTATTTCACTTTATAGATATAGCACTTATATTTGATTAAATTGAAAGGTGAGAACGAAGTGGGACGCGGACAGGCGTCAGACAGCGTAACGTTTACTACTGGCGAAGAAGAGCCAACTGCTCCGCCTAACGATATATCCCTCGAGTCTGTCGGACCGACAACTATAAGAGTCACGTGGAGATCACCGCCTGTCGAGCACTGGAATGGAGTGATCAAAGGATATTACATCGGTTATCGCAAATCGCACGAAACCAGTCATCCCTATACTCTCAAATTAGTCGAATCGAATTCGTTGCCGAACGACAAACTCGGCGAAACGAAAATATACGAATACTTTTTGCGTGATTTACTTAAAGGTAGCGAATATGCAGTTATAGTGAAGGCTTACAACTCAGCAGGAAGTGGACCGCAATCACTCGATATGCTGGCGCGCACTAAAGACGGCGATTTACCGCCAGCTCAACAGTTAACCGCTGTATCCGCCGATAAAAATAGCATTTCGTTGCGTTGGCATCAGAAGGACATTCGCGACTCGTCTCTGCCAATCACAAGCTATACAATTCATTATAAACGAGAAGGCGAACCAAAGTGGAGCGAAATTCCTCTCACGACTCTTTCGACGTCAACGCCGGTCACAGCTTTGTCGCCATTCGCCAGCTTCTCGTATGTCCTCCAATATCTGGACCCAGGAGTTCAGTATAAAATCTTCATCACTTCCATCAATGCGTACGGATTTAGCGATCCGTCTAATATAGTGCTCACCAAAACAGAAGGCGGTAAGTCTTTGTTGTGTTTGAAAATGTTTGTGGTTTAGTTTGATTGACTGATTCAGTTATAAAAAATTGTATATTTAGTCAATTGAGTTTAGATTACTATTATCATTGACTCCCATTGACTCCCTTTGACGCGAAATGTAAATAAACTGTCATCTGATTGTCGGTTTCGCACATAACTTATTCATATCTACGAATACATAAGTCAAATAAATGAAAATATTATTTTAAACGTTTCGCTTTATCATCTTTAATACTGTCGACTCAGCGCAATACAATCACTACAGTATATTAAGAGAATCAAAACTCATTAATCAATATTTAGGCCTAAACACGTCAAAACCTTATCGACAAAATAAAGAAAAATTTGACCAAACTTTATATAAACATTTTTGTTTGTTTTGTTTATGAATTATATTAGTAAAAGCGATTAAAGAACTCTATACTCTGTTACAGACCGTCAAATATATCAGACCGACTATGTTTATCCGCTCTTCGAGAATCCCTACTACTTTCAGCCCACGTTCACAATTCCAATACTCACCGCCATAGTCATCATTGTGATTGTCTCGATCACGGCGTTTGTATGGGTTCGCCGCGCCAGACATCGGGCCGCTGCCGACAGCCGTGAGTCGTATAATAAAATACTGATAACAATAACTGGCATCTCTTGAACCAATTACGGGTATTTTCGTGAAACTAGTTATGCTGGACAGCGCCACACTCAGCAAACAGTTGGCTGGCTATACGACTGCCACCACTCCTCGCTATATGGACTTCGATAAGGCAAGCGGCAAACCCCTAATGCTGACCGAACAGGGAAACATCTGTCCCACTCCGTACGCCACTATGCCTATGGAGGCGCACATCGACGGCATCACTCATGTAAGCCTCTCTTTCCTCATTCAATGCCTGCAAAACCAGTGCTTACCTATACAATTGTGCAGAAGCCGTGGGAACGACCGCTTCCAGCCATCAAAAAGGAACACCACATCTACGATCACGCCCAGTGAACAACGATCCGTACCGTCTCGTTGGTTATCCCCGTTTGTTAGCCGACAATTACTCAACCCATTTAAATCAAACAGTGATTTCCGACTATACTCGAGTGATATTTAGAATGATTTTTTTGTTGTAGACTTTTTATTCTCACCTCAGTTTACTTTTAAGGTCCCACTTATGGTTCCTTATAAATCATTAATAGCCAAAAATATATATATACTATACTTAAATACAGTACATGTATATTAGCGTAATAGTTAGATTCATTAATCATTATTACAATTAGAATTTTTTGAAATTTATAACGTATTAATTTATTCAAATGAATTTTTAAAGACACTGTTAACTTATAATAATAAGCAATTCTAATATACATTTCCATTGTATTTATAGCTATAAATTATGCTCATGTGATTAGTATTTACTATTATTATTACTATTGCCATAATTAAGAATAAATTGTTTTCAGTTTAAAATTCAAAATAATTAATGAAAAACAAAAATAATTATTGTTTTAAACACACAATTTCATGTAAAATTTTTAAAAATTTATTTTTAATTTTGATAAAAGTTATGTGATATATCATACGCCAACTATTTGCACATTAGTTTTGTTTATTATTTTGTTGAAACTTGTTTTTCTTCTTCTGCTGCTCTTTATCTCCCATTCATATTTACTGCGCTCGCAACGCATTAGATGTAATTACTTAAGTTATGTCACAATTGAAATCAAATAAATGTTTTATACACTATGCCTCTAACAAATGTCTCGTTTTGCTATATTTAATGTTAGCATCGGTTGTTTGGCTTGCTTTCAAAATATAGGGCTTAAAAATTGAAACATTTCAAACAATTGATTTGTAAAATGCAAACAAAGTAACTATTAAGTTATCGTTTATCTCTATCCAAGCTATTGATTAAAGCATTAAACAGCTAAAAACATGTAAAGCGAATAGTAATTTAAAGTCTCAAAAGCTTTCAGGGAATGAGACTGGAAAGTGAGAGTGGGCTCACTCGCACTCTTCAACGCTAAACTTGAATGAAACATCTCAGCTCCCAATGGTATTCGTGTTTTGCGAGCCTATTTGATGTTAGGCTCGCATGAATGAGTCGCGAGCGTGCTTTTTAGCAGCTGTCACCAAACCGTGCATTGCATTCAAGCAACAGCTATGATAAGCAGTGGTTGAACTGCTTGAGGCTATTTTCATAACAACAATACACTCGACAGCTTCTCCATAGCCTTACCACTATTTCGTTTTTAAAAAAGCAAACTCAGAGCTGAGTTAAGCAACTTTTACTCCACTAAACATTTTTCGCCACTTCAGAGTTGGTTCTGAACTACGATCTCTAATCTTAGGGTTTGCTTTGAATAAATGAAGTAAGAGAAGTAATGACATATCTATAATATGCTAAAAGGGTAAAGTGACTATCTTTAACTTTTTATTCACTTGAAGATAATGGGATATTTACATACAAGTTTTTTTTACAAAACTGCACACTTTTAAAAATTGCTTACGACATGCAAATTATTCAATAAATTGTTTCGTTAATCTAATTTTATAAGAAAATAAATTTACATGTAAATCATACTTTGTAATTATACAAATTATTTTGATAATTATCTTATCAGATAAATTAAAAGAAAACCAATTAAATTTTATAAAAATGTAAAAAAACCTAAATGTAAATTTTTGGTAAAGCTTTTAAAAGAAGGTTTTCTTAATAGCTGTTAATAGATGTATGCATCGAAGAGCAAATCTTTTTATTTTATTTTGATTGATTGCTTGATTTCAATTTATTATTTTACAGTATATAATTATTTAGACTTTCATAATTATATATGGAAAAGATTTTTAAAGATGAAAAACAATTCTGAAATAATTGTCAAAAAACAAATGCTAATATTGTGCGCTATGAAAATGTTGAGTCTAAATGACAAACTCGTTAAGTTAATCAAATATAGTAATGTAATCATAATTGCACTTTTAATCAGCTTCACTATTAATTATTTATTATTCATTTATCCAGATTTGAAACTTTTAAAACTCCAGAGTTCGATACGTTATATTTATGAGTTTTATTCAATACACTTGAATATACATTTGATATTCTTAGCTAAAGGTGAGCCAGATTTTAAAAATAAAAGTTTTCTGCGCAATATTTTCAGAGGAGAAAATTTGCGATTTCAAGTTTAAAAGGCTGAACAATTGTTAATTATTTATAGTTTTGCTGTTGAAGCTATCGCTGAACGGTTTCACTCGCAGACCCGCAAACATCGCAGTCATTCAACAGTTTGGCCACACTTTTACTCAGTTTTTAATCATAATAATCGCGAACCACTCTTCGCTCAGCCATGAGGCTCAACGAAATGCCTAATGAAATATTGCTCATAATTTTCCAGCAGATGTCCATCAAAGAGAAAGTGTCGGTCGAGCGGGTGTGCCGTCGCTGGCAGTCACTGATCGGCCACCTCTTCCTCGCGCTCAACAGTCTGCGCATTAACAACGGCTGGGCTCTGTCTCACTATCGCGGATGTCTGGACGCGCGACACAACGTGCCGGTCGGCAACTTATTCTACGTGATCAACGAGACCGGTCACTACTGGCGATTCGTGAGTCAACTCGATTACTTCCAGATCTGGCCGGTCGTGAGCCGCTGCCCGAACATCCGCAGTCTTCATCTGGAGAACTGTCGCATTGAGTGCGCGACCTTTCTATGGCTCGTCGACTGCTTTCCGGCGCTCGAGTGTCTGTCGCTCGTTGAGGTCACCGGCTTTTTCCCCGAACACTGGCTCATAATTGCGCACCGGTTGGCCAACAAATTGAAACACTTCGCTGTCAGCGACTGCCAGAACATCTACTCGGAGAGTCTATTGTCGATCATTCCGTCGCTCGAAGAACTCAATCTCATCCACTTTTCCACTCCTCTCTCGGTCCTTATCAACAGTTTCGGCGACAAAATGCGAAAATTGACGTTCAAGTGCTGCACCGATCTGACCGCACAAACAGTCACTCTGATGGCCAACTCTCCGGTGGCCAAACAGCTCACACACCTAACAGTGGACGACCCGTGGCTGAGCGACGAGGACGACATACTCAAACTAATTTGTCGCAATCTGTCAAACTTGAAGCTGCTGTCCATCGGATTCGGCGCGCAGAGCAGTCTATTCACTCCAGTACTCAATCTGAAGAGTCTCACTCATCTCGAGCTGTCCGCCAGTCTCGAGCGCTGGCAGCAGGTGTTGGCCCAACCGATCGGCTCAATGCCGAAGATCGAGTCGCTTCTGGTGAGCGCCTATTTCGCGCCAAAACACTTTGCAGGCATCGAAAAGGTGTTTCCGCGATGTCGAAAGCTGAGACTCTACTACTACTGCGAGTGCAACGCCGACCCGAACAAGTCGGACTTGTTTGCGGTCTACTGCGACAACTGCCAGCACTGTCAGGCCGAGTGCAAGTGGTTGGTCAGGAATATGACTCTCTTGGTCCGCCTCAATCTCAACGGCATTCTCTTTCAGAAAAATTTGATGCAAATCTCCGCTTAAGTTTGATATTTATGTCAACAAAAGTTGTCTACAATTCTTGATTTTAATTGTTTTTATTCGATTTGCTTTTTAAAATATGGTTCTTTTATTTATTCTTGTATTTATTCTTGAATTTTAAAATTTTAAAGTTTAAATTTGTAATTTGTAAAGTTTAACATTGTAAGCATTGTAGTTATGTTTAAAATAAAATTTGTAAGAATTATTTGCTTATTTATTTCAAATAAGAGCGTGAATCAGTAAATTTGCAATTTTGTAATGAATTTGTAAAAAATTATTTCAACTATAATTATTTAATCATTTAATACTTTTAAAACTCAACAAAAATAGTTAACTGTTAATATTGATATACAGTAATGGCCGAAACTTACTCTTAAAACATTAAAGTTACTCTTTAAAGCCTATTTAATAGGAGTGATATACACAAATAAAACAAATACATGTAAGTTCATCAAACCTACTTTTCGCCATTAATGGGTAAAACTGCTATTGATTTTGGTTTAGGCATAAATGTTGTTCGTATACGCATTTTTTGACAACTTAAATAAATAGTTTATAATCCATTTCCGAAACGCTTACCTAAAATGAGCAAAATAGGGGTTCAACAGGATGTGGACAATCAATTTTTAACCACAGGTTATTTACACAAATATTAAATAAAAAGTTATTTTCATAATTAAATTGATATCATATCTATTATAACTAGTATACATAAAAGTGGTGCTAAATTTTAATAAAGTTATACAAATTAGAAAGTCATAATTAAGAAATGATGGCCGAACCGAATAGCGTGAGCTACGATCCCAACACAGATCCGGCGGCCCTCCAATTGGCGCACTTCCAGAAGAATCAAATCTACAACAGAGTAAGACCGATACAAATCGCAAAATTTACTTTAATACTTAATTCAATTTTTCTTAAAGCCCGAAAGGCTAACCACACTATTCGGTCAGCCGGTCGGAGACGCCACAAACATGCTAACGGCGGGTCCGCGCGGTCCGTCCCTACTTCAGGACACGTTCTTCCTCGACGAATTCACTCACTTTGACCGCGAACGCATCCCCGAGCGAGTGGTGCACGCGAAGGGCGCCGCAGCTTTCGGCTACTTCGAGGTGACCCGACCCGACATTCAGCGCTACTGTCGGGCGCGGCTGTTCAACGAGGTCGGTAAGCGGACACCTGTGGCCGCTCGCTTCTCCACCGTCATTCGCGAGATGGGATCGGCGGACACGGTTCGCGATCCGCGCGGGTTTGCCATCAAGTTCTACACCGAAGAGGGCATTTGGGATCTGGTGGGCAACAACACGCCCGTGTTCTTCGTGCGCGACGCGCTTATGTTCATCAACTTTATTCACTCACAAAAGCGCAACTCCCAGACCAGACTCATCGACTACAACGCCCGCTGGGATTTTTTCACACTACGCCACGAGGCTCTCTATCAGGTGACGTACATGTTCGGCGATCGCGGTATACCCGACGGACACCGGCATATGGACGGCTACGGCTCCAACACGTACGCGCTCGTCAACGGCGACGGCCAACTCGTGTACAATAAGTTTCTCTGGCGGACCAATCAGGGCGTTAAGAATTTAGATGTGGACGTCGCCAATCGGCTGACCGGTAAAACTGAGATCGGCTTTTATTAGTTTGATTTTGTAAAAACTTTGTTATTGTTTCTATTTGATGCTGTTTTGATCAGCCACTGATCCCGATTATGGCATTCACGATCTATTTAACGCGATATCGCGACATAATTATCCGTCGTGGACACTGTCGGTGCAGGTGATGACCAGAGAACAGGCCGACAACTTCGAGTTCAATCCGTTCGACGTGACCAAAGTATGTCAACAAAAAGTTTTGATAGCTATAAATTTGATTATTGTTGCGCAGTTTTGCGTCAGCATTAAAGCTGCTGTTTTTTTTGTGCGCAAGATTTTTGTTTGCTTACTTGCTTTCGTTTGTGTTTTGTGTTTTTTTTTATCGCGTACTGACCCCGATATTTAACTTAACTGAATTAGTGATGACACTTATCATGATTACTAATTTTTAGTTGGGCTAATAAATAAATAAACCAACAAATAAAACGTAAAATAGTAAAAATATGGCGACAAAGACTCGTTAATCATAGCGAAGAACTGATGCCATAGTTTTGGGCTCATTACACATTTGAAACGACATATAAATACAAATATAAGTTGGGAAAACTAGTGCGTGAAAATATTCAATGAAATTGATTCAAAGTTAATGACGGAGAAAGTCTTTATAAGAGTAGCACGTGTTCGAGTGATGACCAGATGTCCGCTTTTGGACTGGATTGGCACAGTTCGGCGCGATTTTGTAATTATTTAGTTAAGTTCAGATATGTTGTGCTGTGGAATCATTTCTATATACTTAAGATATCCTAAATATAAAGGTGTGCTTATTATCTATAGATAAATCAAGTAAAGTTAAGTTGATTTCTATGCAATAAATTTTAAAAAGTTTAAATAACTCATTGAATAGACATGGTATTTATTTACTTTTAGTTAATTTATGTGTACCATTAAATATAAATTGTTTAAGTTCAGTCTCGACACCACAATTCAGATCCAATTCGGAAAAATCTGGTCAGACTATACATGATTTTATACATTCGAAAGATTTATATTGAAAGTCATTTGGACTTTAAAATTGTCGCAAAACATCAATTCTGCCATAAATTATGATTTATTACCACCACTTAACTTGTGACACACTTGTGACACACTTGTGACATAACAAGAAAATAAAATAAAACAAAATAAACCACTACAACATAGGTCTGGCCCGAAGACAAATATCCGCCCATCGAAGTGGGACGCATGGTTCTCGACCGCAATCCGACCAACTATTTCGCCGAAGTCGAACAGTTGGCGTTCAATCCGGACAACCGGGTGGACGGCATCGAGTTCTCGCCTGACAAAATGCTTCAGGGAAGGACATTCTCCTACAGCGACACACATAGATATCGGTACACTTTAGTCCCGTCGACTAATTGCTTATCATTTTTTACTAAAATATTTGCTAATATTAAACAGTTTGGGCGCCAATTATAATCAGATTCCGGTAAATCGGCCCACAAATAACGCCCTCTATCCGACCGAACGGGACGGCCGTATGGTTGTGGACAGAAATCAGGCAAACATTCCCAACTATTATCCGAATTCGTTTCTGAACGCCTCGGCCGACAGCCGATACAGCGAAGTGCGCACTCGGTTGGCGGCCACCGATGCGGACCGGTTCGAGTCGAGAGACGAGGACAACTACACTCAGGTTAGAGAGCTGTATCTGAGTTACGGCGAGGACGAGCGCCGCCGACTGTACGACAACATCGCCAGCGAACTCAGTCTTACCTATGATTTTATACAAGAGCGCGCTTACGATATGTTCGCTCGTGTGCATCACTTGTATGGCGAGGGAGTTAAGCGGGCGGTCGAGCGAGCCGTACGGGAGATTAATGGTGGCGAGTAATTGATTGCTTTGTGAGTTTGATGTGCTTACAAGTGATCCACTTATTAATTATTTTTGTGGTTTATTATGCGATGTTTGTTTAATTTCAATTTAGTTATTTCTATTTCGATAACTTTTATATATCGTTTTTATTTTATTTTAAAAATAGTATATATTTGTTAAGCAAATTCTTTAATATGGCATGCATTTCAAGTTTGTTTGCCAGTTAAAGAAATTGCACACCACTTTCGCTTATTATTGATAATAAATCTTTAATAGTCTTATGTTTTAACTATTATTTTTGATCCTATTTTATAAAGTTGTCATTTTCGAATAACTTTATTATATGATTTTAGAATTATAAGCGGTTTATGAACCATAAACTCAAGCATGAATTTTCAGGCTTTAAAGCTTTGAATGAGTAAAATCGATAATAAGATTAAAATTTATATGTCAATAAATTGATTTCATATGAAATATATTTACGCGAACTTATAAGAGTTTGTAAGACGAGATAGTTTTGAAAAATATAGTATTATTCATGAATTCATAACTTATTTTTCTTTTTTGTGTGATATTTGAGTATTGAAAAAAAAGTTTACAAACATGAGTTTTATATAGTTAGACAGCTTTCTTGTAAAATATTACACTATATTGACAACAAACTTTTTTTACATTAATGTCTAAAAATAAAATTCTTGTAATACTGTAAAAAAGGCTAGTCTTAAAAATTCACTTCAGAGAAATTTCTTAAAATGCCGTAAACTTTTAGTTTATTGATTTGTTTTCAATCAATTTCTACATTATTTCGATCAAATAAGTAATATAAAATTAATAAAGTCTGCATACAGTTTGTTCACGATTTAGTCAACTCATTTGGTTGTAACAAAATGTTGCCCAAATCGACATTTGCTTGAATCCGAAATTTTTAGCATTGCTTGTATTAAATTTCGGCAAATAAGTTTTTGTGCTCAAATAAATAAATGAATAAATAAAATTTCTGACTTCACCAGAATTAGAATAGTCTACTTTACTTTATATACTCGTTGATTATTTAATCTCTATTCAATTAAAGTTTGCAATTCCCTATTAATTAAACAGTCAGTGAATGTAATTAAATAATTAATAAAGATATGACTATGACTATGACTCTATAACTTTAAAGATATTTTATTTAATCATATTTTTATTTCAAAGTTTTGAATGATTTAGCATTTTTAATATCAAAAATTAATTTATTTGATAATTTCGTGCTAATAAATAATTAAAAAATCTCTATAAATACGACATATTTCGCCAAATGATAAATAATTAAACGTCGATATAATCTATGCGAAAGCGCTGTCAAAGCACACGGTCATCGATGCCGCGTAGCACCGGCACAGACGACGACCGACTTACCGACAACTGGCCGCCGTCTGTGCCGCATAAATGCTATTATCGACCCGATCGCTGACCACTGTCTAACGTACCCGCGCTCGCAGTCGGCTATCTATCGGACTGAACTTTACCCATCGATGTGCGCCACATCTGCTTCTGTTACAGCGGTCTAATCGTATTAAATAAATTAATTATTATTAAATTCGGCGTTAATTAACGTATTTATTTCTCAACAAAAAGGACAGTAATTAAATAATTACAAACTTTCAAGTGTTAGAAATTAATAAGTTTGAAAACCAATTAAATCGTACATAAAATGTTAAGCAAACAATATCAGAAATTTTATTTATTTTGCCATTATTTTAAATTGTGCTTCAATTTTAATAAACTTAATTGTATTGAATATAATTGAAATGCTTAATAGTGTGACAAAACATTATAAGTGGATGTATTACTTATACATTGTATTTACATTTTACATTCATGTAATGCTATTATTTTTAAAAATATAACCTTTTGATTACTGTCTGATTTATTTTTATAATTACACAGTTATTATTTTTATTGTCTAATTACAGATCATTGCAAATAAAATGCTAATTTAAACCGGTATAATATTTAATATATTTTATATGATATTAATATGTAATATGCTATGTATTAAAAAGGTTTTAAAGTAAATATACTAAAGCAT